>VWYI01029435.1:16972-119201 GCA_013399455.1 Anthoscopus minutus
GGCCCGGCCCGGCCCGGCCCGGCGGCCGGGGAGCCCCGCCGGGAAGGCGCAGCCGCCGGCCCTGTGCGCCTCAGGGCTGCGCGCCCCGTGTCTCGCAGCGCCCGCAGTAAGTCCCTGGAACGGGCTCTCGGTAACTGCGGCACGGCCCCTCCGCGCCCCAGCGCGGCCGCGAACCGGACCCGGACTCGGACCCGGAGTGCGGAGTTGGGGGTCCCCGGCTCCCCTGCTTCCAGCTGCGCTCCTGTGGATCGCCTATAGCTACAACCACAGCCATTTTGTTGTCCAAATGCTGCCTGATCTGGAGTAAGCTTGGTTTGTTTGCAAACGGGATTTTTTTCTCGTTTTGGTGTTCTAGGCTACGGTACAGCAGCTCTGAACTCGCAGGTCTGGCTACTCTCAAACAATACCGAGGTTTTAATCTCTATTTCTACATAGCCTATGGGACGTACATGGTTTTAGTTTAGGATAGTGTAATTTTTGCTTATTTCACCATTGAGGTAAGAATAGAAAATAACCGTGAAAATTTTTATACTCAGTATACCTGCTCTGGTTTAGGAGTTTCGGTATAAGCCTGTTGCTTCAGCTCACACCTCTTAAGCCAAATACAAACACTCCCAGAGAAGGACTTGATTTCATTTAAGCAGCCTAGTGTCTTTCATACAGCTCTGCAGCCCCATTAGAGGTGATGATGACTGAAGTTAATGATTCAACAGATACTTCTCAGAGTGGTGATGTGAGCTTTGTGTGATCCCATTCACATCCTGCATCTTTTCCCAGACACCTTCACTTTTTCCTGGTTCAAACTATTGTTAGGCAATACTGAAGCAGAGCATGGAATTAATGTGGACTCAAAAAAAACCCCCACAAAACCCCACACCTAAAAAACAACAAAAAAAGTGCAAAACAAACAAGAAAAAGAAACCCAAAACATTTCAGGCCTGCTCAAAAGTTGGAGCTGTGGCCCAGAGGGGCAGGGCAGGAGTTGCTGAAGTCAGTACTGCTGCCTGTCAAAAGGTGTATAGTGTTGAAGTCTAAAATGGATTTAAGCAAATTTCCCACAACTTCATTAAGACGAAGCTCTTTACAGTGCTAAAATGGATAAAGATATGGGGCAAAGAACAGACACTCTTTGCCTTATGTACACTGTCAACACACTCCACCTCTTCCAAAAAGGAGCTGGAATATACAAGTCACAACCTAATACACAGAGGTGAGCCTAAAAGTTTTCATTCTGTATGGCCTAGCCGAAGTGCCTCTAGTCAAGTACAAGAAACTTCAGTAACACTATCAAAGAAGCAGAAAGCCCACCAAAATACCCTTCAGATAAAACCAGGAAATCACAGCAGGCTTTTTTAGCAACCATCATGAAGCAGACATAGGATGCATGACCGTTCATAGACTACAAGTGGAATTTCCAGAAGCAATAAGGATAGTTGAGATGTAATACAAAGCCCTGGCAAGATCTGTTCAGGAATATTATGTGCAGTTCTATGCACGAGTTTAAATTAATCTTCCTGTGGAAAAAAAAAGTGTGGAAAGGGTTAAGAGAAAGATCAGAGGAATTACAGTTCTATCATCTGAGAAGAGTTTTACTTAGTCTAGCAAAATTCACCTGGTAGTGAATATGTTTGATGTTTTTAATCATAAGGACACATAATCATCAATTATGAAGAAAAATAAAGAATAAACGTATTTTGTTGCTTATGTTGAGGTTGAAAACTGCCCACTATATTGAAAAACTCTTTGGTCCGCAATAGCAAGATGGAATTCCTTCAAAGGAATGATAAATGACATGAACTTAATGGTCAACCATGTTTGACACTTGTGTTCAAATTCACTGCAAGGTAATTGAGCAGATCTCTTGACAGGGGCCAAATAATCTCATAACTAGAGAAGTTAAATTGCACAGCTTATACCATAACGCTGCTGTGATTACCCAAGATGTGTATCTGGAGAAAAGATACAAAAGAAAGGCATGTGAGCACCCAGGAAATCCCCATTGATGAAATGCAACATTAAATTTCAGGGAAGTATGGATGGCCAAACATCTAACTAATACTAAACACTACCACAGGATACACAAGTAGTAAAACAATTCCTAACCATACAACTGAGAAAAAAAGAGAGGAGTAAAGTATTTAATACAAGCTGCCTCAAACCAAGAAAAAAGCCCAACAACAACAACAAAAAACAACTGAGGAAACTTTCCAGCTTTAAGACATAACACTGGTCTACATACTGCTTACCATGACACACACACAGAACTACAGTCTAGGTTCTTAACAGAAGCAGACCATATGAAGGAAAATTAGCATAAAATCAAAAATTCAAGATGTACCAATTCCTTCCTAAAAAGAAACAATCCAGCATCTTACAATTTAACAGAGAGGTTTCCAAAGCCCTCCCCAATAAATTTCTCCTCCCTACCTATGTATTCATGAACAACATTATCATTAAAAAAATGGTTCCACAATCAGAATCATAGGATCATTTAAGTTGGAAAAGACCTTTGAGTCCAACCATTAACTGTGACTCCATCACTAAAATATGTCCCCGACTGACACATCTACACATATACCCAGCTTTCCGGTGAGCAGCATCTTTTGTTTAAAGAGTGTGAGTTTTGCTTTGATTACATCTATGCTGCTTCTATGATCTGCACCAAGGAATAACACCATCCCTGAGCAAATCAGCTGTCAGTTCGTCTCCATTGTCTTATAGGGTGCAAGTCCTGAAGCTGCAGAAAAGTATTCTCATTTCTGCACCAGGACTTCTCCTCAAAAGCACCTCTTATTTCACTCTACATTGGTGTCATATAAACTAGTGTATGTTGCATGGACAGCTGTGATTGTGCTCCAGAGCCTTATAGCAAAATAGGAAGAGAGTTGATCTGATATCCTAAAAATTTTCCTACTGTTAGGAAGATAAGTAGTCTTGTGAATGTGAACTTGAGCTGCAGCTTTACTGTAGCAGGACCATTCAGATTGTTTCTTCTTCCCTTCTCCTGGTGTCTGCTTCCACAAAATAAAAAGACAAACCTAATTAAAACTTCCATTCCTCTTTCAGATTTGTTTTTATTAATCAGTTGGGCCAAATTTATGGGTTGGGAGAAGATAAAAGTGAGGAAAAGTCACAAACACGGTCACAGAAGACTTATTTCCTTAGGAATTCAGTAAAAAAATCTTCACATGAAAGTATAGATTAAGCATCCTCTGTTTTTTTTCCACCTGCTCACCAATACAGAAATTTAATTCTTCTATGACCTTGAAGAAGTCACTCTGCCACAGAAAAATAATTAAGTCAGTCAGGAAAGGTCCTTCTTTCCCTCCCTGCTCCCTGAGGAATTTTTAAGTTCAATTGCCAGAAGCTTCCTTTTTCTATGTGTTTTTTCAGAATTCATGGTAATGCAGTTTTGATTTTGGTTGCAGCTTCTTAATACTATAGTGATCCAATCAAAACATAGTATTAAAAATGTAAACAATAAGCAAATTATGGCCTTTAATTAATAAATGGCAAAATACAGATTAATCTCAACTCTATATTTTTAATCCATATATCATTGGTCTTTTAATCAGACGATCTCCAAATGCAAGCTTTTTGCCAAGTAACCAGAAGATGAAAATCCTGTGTTCCTGTATCTACTTACTAGAATTATAGTAAAGACTTGGGCTTTATAAAAGCACAGTAAAAGTTATGGCAGTAGAGGAGATCCAAAGCTGCATATCAATCTTCAGTTTATTTGGAGACCAATCCAACATTTTAATATCATTTTCAGGATCTGAATGTGAAGACATGACAAACTAAAACAGCAATTCTCACATGTGGATCTCAGGTGCTATCAGGAGCATCATATGTAGTTCACCATGTACAAATAAATGACATGCTTTAATTTCAACTGTACTGTCATTGAGAAAATATCATGAGAGTGCATGTGTAGTCACAGCAACAACAAAATCACATATATACATGCACCAGATGGCTTTAAACAGGCTACAAAAGTATCATAAAAAACCAGCTGTATAAGGCCTCAATATCATAACAAGATTATAAACATATGATGCTTGTGACAAAGTCATGATTTAAGCAGTTTGGCAGTAGATTCATAAATACTTCCCAGGATTCTGTTTTGCAATGGATTTACCACAATGGTGGTTTTGTCTTATATTGCAGAAATTATTACACAGCAGACAGTTTTATGAACCCAGGTATCTACTTTGGTGGAAATGGAGCAGTAAATGATTCACAAGATTTTCTTACAGATAGTCAGTGATGGAGTTTGCATAAGAAAAGCACCAGCAAAGTAGCCGGCTGTCAGTCACAGAGGCGCAGAAATTTTAATCCTTCAGCATTTTGAGGAGTGCAAAACTAACTTGTATGTTTACTTGTGTGCAAACTATTTTTATGGTGGATTTTTACACTTGTGCTGATTTTAAACCTGTAGATTATCTATTTGCAGTCATCTATTTGCACTCTTTCTTTCCACAGTCGATAAAACAAGTTTCTATTTAATGCTACATCAACACCTCAGGTTACCAGAAAAGTTTGTATGGAGAAGGTGCAAAATCCACCAAATGCATCCTGCATTTCTCCATCAAAATGGATTGTGAAACTTTTATTAATACAATGTAACATTTTAGTATGCTATGTCGTTGCAGTGCATTTTTGTTCTTTTTGTTATAAATATTGCATTCTTTATGTTATATATAACATGTTCTCTACAGTTGGTTTGCTCTGCCACTCCCCAGTTCAGTTGGTTTTGCCCCAGGTTGCATCCCTTGTCAATCCTGGCTGTAACCCTTCCCTTTCTCCCAGAATGTGCCCTGTCCCATCCCCTGGGGGTGTCAGTCCTGTGTTGTGCCTTTCCGTTTGAGTGCCAATCTACCCTGATCCCTGCCCCTTATTCCAGTGCCTTCCCTGTCAGCCATTATCTACCCTGCTCCCTTGTTACAGATCTTTCCCTGTCAATCCCTTCGATCCTCAACACCCTGATGGCTGTACCCCATGTCCCTCAACATGTGTCCCCTCCCTCCATTTCCCCATTTGTTGGAATATTGTGAGTCCCACCTTTCTGCACCTCCCCTAAGATTGTAACCGCCCACTGGATTCCCTGGGGTATAAAACTCCATGTCGAGACTGTTTTGGGCTCTTTGCATCCCGGATTTCCCCTGGATGAATTCCTCCATGAGACTTCTAAGCAAAGAGCCTCCTCCTCATTCCTCACCTGCACACTCAGTGCTGACAGCCATCTCGTGCTGTAGAGCATTGGCTCTCAGCTGCCCCTCTGATCAGCCAGCTTCAGAGGGATGTCCCACTCTTGGTGTGGTGCCATGGTGGAGAGATAGCCAGACTCCAGCACCACATCACTATGTGATAGTTAGAGTAGCTGATTTCATTAAATAAATGGGATACTTTTTTAAAAGTCCTATATCTAGGTTTCTGCAAAAAGATGTTTACAGAATGGCCATAAAATGAACAAGGAGTTACCAAGCCAAACGTAGAAGCCACTCTGAGCCAGTCTCCCTAGAGCCACTCTGGCCAAAAGTGCAGTCCCTGTACTATTTCTGATTTCTTTGTAATTTCAGAAGGTGTCTCAAACACTATGTGAGCACCATCATAGCATACTTGAGCTAGAAAACTGTATTAAATAGACATTTATAGCAGAGAAATCTATTTTTAATGTCTTCTGAAATAACACAAGAAAAAAAAATCTGAATTATGCTTTTGGTTCCATCTTAGCCAAAGAAACTAGCACTTAAAAAAAGAAACAGTCGGAAAAAATGGAGAACTGAAAAAGAAATTCAAAGTGAGATACTCTTGTATCCCAACAAAAAGATGTTTCTTATAAGAGGGTTGCAAATTGCTTCCCACAAAACAAAGCAATGCTTGAAACACTACAACAGCACAAATCAGATGAAATGGGAAATCTGAAGGGAGGTGCACTGCATAGGTTTATGAAGAGACAACGCACAATTAGGTAACTTACTACATTGAACTTTAGGAAGTTTAAAGAAAAAAAATACCAAAAATAAGGCTATGAACCAGAGATGGGAATTAACAGTTACTGCACATTTCAAACCCAAGAGAGTTATGCAAGAACTGTGAAAATAATTGCACATCCTTTTGCTCTAGTACATAAAGTTTGTTCTAAGCAATTTTTCTCAAGTGTTGGTTGTCGCCTAAATGCATTAACCTACTACTGCACTGTCCTTCCAGAGGATAAGTTTTCTATACTTAATTACTGTTGCTGGAGTATTTCTGATACCAAGGCTGGCAACGATAACAGTGTACCATTGGCTGTGTTTGCGCAGAGACATATCCTCGCTGAACACCAGGACTTTCCAATTGCTTCTGAGAAGCAAAATAGTTTCTTTTCTTTTTTTTTTTTTTTTTCTTTTTTCTGCATCTGTTTCAGGTTTCAGACTCTGAGAATTCAGTTTCTGACCCATCTCAATTGCTGGTACTTTCTCTCCCTCAAAAATATTCCCCATGTCCTGACCTCCACCAAACACCTGAAAATCCAGTCTCAGTCCTATAGTATAACCTGTATGAAACATGGATCTCAAACTCCCTTCTTAAAACACACTACCCAGAGTCCTTGGTCTAACACTTTATCGGCTGCTCTTGTGGTAAGAAACTGAGGATTAGACCAAGTAAGAGTGTATTCACTGAAGAAGAGAGGACTAATGTGGATGTTTTGGAAGTTGGAAGACATGAATGACAGGTCAAAGAGTACTTGCCAAGCTAAAATTCAGTTTGCCTGTATTGACAGGTCCTCAGGAAAGATCACATGCAAATTGTTTTAAAACATTGTCACTTCATGTTTCTTACTGTTTCTGAAAATTATTAAACGTACCGAGCACTAATGCAACAAATCACTTGTATTATACTTAGTAAATATTAATCAGTTTTGTTTATTGTTTGTTTGTTTGTTTGTTTGAATTTGAAGAGATTTTTTGGTAAATAATAGTAACAATAGTATTCTCAAAGCCATACCCAGATTTTAGAGGAAAGCTCTTAACCAATTGGGACAGAAGGGAAGAAACTTGTAGAAGTTCCCTGCATTTTTTAAAGACAGAGCAAAGTTCTTTAGATTTTGAGATATAAAACCTCTTGGGGATGGAGAAAGTTGCTGTGCCTCAAAATGGAATCTGCTCTCAAACAGAGTGCTGCTTTCCTGTGCTTTGCTCTCTCACAATACCTATGTGAATAACCAAAACCACAAAACATGAGTCCCCAAAGATCTTCACACATTTCTCGTGAGGTAAGCATAGAAATATTCTTTCATTAAAAATTAAGTTTGCCCTGATTAATAATGTATATTATAACTTTCCATTCACCAGCCACTTTTGCGTGTGTTGGCAGCACACAACAGCAGCTTCCTGCCTTTCCCTCATTGCATTGTAGCCAATTTTCTCCTGTTCCTTCTCAGCACAGATGCCATATTTGTCCTGTTTGTGTTCCTCCTTCTCCCAAACACTTCCCTTTTCTGAATTCTGTTCCCACTTTTCTGTCACTTTACCCTAACACTTGTATGGTATGTTTTCATCTACTGCCAGGTTACTCTGCTGGAATACCAGTTTGGGGTCTGTTTTTCACTCTCAGCTGCTCTCTTACCACCTTCCCGCTCGGGCCCAGCTGCCTCACTAGAGGTGACCATGTCTTTTAATATACACTGCCTTGGTTTTTATCCCCTACTTTGCATTTAGGAGACTTTATTCTCCTTTCCCATGTCTCTCTCAGTGGCGGACATGTCTCTCCCACTCCTGAGTCACCTCTCCCATCAGTGAGCTGCCTCTTCCATCACAAAGCTTTTTGGATTTGCCATCTTTTCCTCTCCAAACAATTCCTCCTGTTTTGGGGCATGTCCTCTTTCCTTCTCCCCTCCTCTCATCAGCCAGCTCTCCTCTGCCTCTCCCTGGAAAGCCAGCAGCTCTTCCTAGCCTTCCCCTGGCCCTGGCTGGAGTTCCTTGCCCTCTCCCATCATTTTCCACAAGTGCTGGAGCCCTGTCTCAGCAGCTCACTGATCTCCACTGTAAACACGGACTCATCTTAGGCAGGGCCAGGCGCTGTGTGTGAGTGGGCTGAGGGGAGACACCCACAGGCTGCCAGAAGATTTCAGCCTGGGAGGGATGTCCCTCAGTGTTTAGGAGTCACTCAAGTGTCCTTCAGCCTGGTTGGTAAAGTTTGGGGCCAGCCAGAAAAGAGGTTTGAGTGAGAGTCACACTGCTACACCTTTGGTAAGGTCACATTTGTTCCCTGGATCAGTGGAGAGCAGAAACGGCCCAGCCTGCTCACATGGCTCCCCAAGCTCTCTCTGCTTCTAGAAGCTGGCTCCAATCACACCTTGCGTGAGGTTCTGAAATGTTTTGACAGTTGTTATGGTATGTCCTACTTCCAGTTCGTACAGGAAGCAGACATGTTGAAATCGCAGAAGAAAGCAAGCCTGTTCATCTTGTATTTCTGGCTGAGGCTGGAAGTGGAGTGCCAGAAATCAATTGTGTCTCATCTATTATACAGGGAATTCTCTTGTAGCTCTTTGCATCGTTGTGCTAACTTTGCAAGGAGCTTTGTCCTAATAACATTCCCATTACAACCCCTAAGAGTCAAATGTAGTATCTTCTGATAAGCACTACAAGTTCTGTACTCAGTCAAAATGGATCTTGAAGGCTTTAGCAGGAACTGGGGTGTAGTTAGTGATGTGTTTGACAACAAAATGCACCCAAAGTAAAAACTATGTGTAATGTTTGAGTATTAGCTTACTTGTATAAACTTCTCATGGGCCACCCTGAACTTCTGTCATCAGACTTCACCTGGCCTTTTACAAAGGCAGTGTGGTTGCAGAGACCTGATGTGGATGGACCTCAGTTACAGTCTCACAGATCAAGTGAATTTTATAGTTAAGTCCTCTTCTTAATGGTAAAAATACATTGCCCTTTGCTATTTTTTGGAAACCTGTGGTTTGATGAGTGTTCCTGAGGCACCGTTTCCTCTAAGTAATCCAAGTATAAGCATACTACTAATAATACTTTGAGCTTAGATGGGAGCTATAGCTAGTAAAGAAGACAAAAGTTCAGACATCATTAAAAATACCCCGTGTTACTTACGAAGGGAGCATACTTCTGGAATGCCTATGAGCTAAGACTGCAAATTTGCAGGCTCAGATTAAGAGAATCATTGTACGTCTATGGCCATCAGACATTTTAACTGACTAATAACATCCAGTGGTACAGATCTGTGCATTGAAGCAAACCTTGTTTTATAGATACTCAGCATGTGACATCTGGTATATGCAAAAGTTACAAGACCGATGAAAAGTGAACAATAGTAGTTTAGAGGAAAAAAATTAACTAAAAATCATTACAAAATTAGCATTTGAGGGTCTTGTAATTCTTCAGATACCCATTTGATCCAAGATTATAAAGAGAACTAGTTGTTGTTTCCCAAATCTTTTAATTGACAGATAAAAAAGTGCTTTTTATTTAGGAGACAGCAGACATCTGTGGATTCTCTGTCTGTTTTTAAGTCTGCCAAATAATATATAACAATGATAATGATTTGAAAATACTCAAATTCAAAGCATTAATTAAGCATAGACTCTTCTTCCTCCTTGTATGGAATTGGAATATTTTTCTGTGAATACTAAATCAGAACTCATAAAATTTTACTTGCATTCATATTGACATTCAAATATTCTGTAGTAATCTGGTAATACAATGCCTGGTTTTCCTTCTGCGCTAAGAAGAGTATTGGCACTGCAGCTACCGGTGACTTCAAAAATATTACAGTTGTGGCCTGTGATAAAGGAAAGCTGGCAAAATGAGAATGCTTTATGTATAGTGGACTGAAAAATTTTGCAGCAGATTATTTGGCTAAGCATATATTGGCTGTCAGTTCTCTATAAAAAGAGGCATCTACTCTTCTGTTTTCATAAGTGGTGCCCTTTTTCTGTGCCCTCACACATTGTCATAATTAGCAAAATTGATACAACTCACTGAAATCTATTAGTAACATAAATAGTGGCATTTTATTGAATTATGTGTTCATGTCACAGTAGAGCTGGACAGTTCTGAATATTTCTAAAGTTGTTTGTAACCAATGGAGCAAAACATATGCCATGCTGTTATAAAAAAATACATTAGAGGTTGTATGGAAGCAGAGTGAGTTTTGGTGGTGACAAGACCTAACAACAGTGCCTTGATAAATGTAATATATAATAGCAGTACAATATGAATTGAATTTGAGAGGTAAGTCTGCATTGGAGGGGTTAGAAATATCTTGTATGGAGAACTTACAGGTGCATCAAGCCATGAACCTGTGTCTTCTGGATTTGTAGAGAGAAAACTTGAAGGGCATCTCTGGGTTCTGAAAGTGCTCCTATATGGATAAATTCCTCCATTTTTTACGAGTTTAATGTTTTTGCCTATGGAAATTTTTACATTAGCTGACAAACCCCCCTCAGTTTGTCAGCCTGAATCTTAATGTAGCCAACTGTTCTGTTCTGTTCTGTTCTGTTCTGTTCTCACACTACATTTGTGGTGTAAGAGTCTAAGAGCATGCTGTGTCAGCCATGGGATTATTGGTCCTACATTTTGCAAAATTTTCCATACACATTTTTAAAACAACAGCAGATAATTATGAGAGTTGGCAGATGCCACAGACATAATTGTTTTCAGCAGCTACAATAGATGTTTTAACAACACTTCCACATTCAAACCTTTAGTTAGTTCAGGGTTAGTGAAATACAATCCTCCCATTGTCTCCTGCTCTCGGGACATCCTCTAGGGATAGCAACCAGCAGGACCTCCCTCTTTCTAGCTCCTCTTTGCTTTTCACCTGCCTGGCTCACCTTTTAGGTCACTGCTCCAGGTAATTTGCTGGGCTGCCTCTCTGATCTGCTGGCTCTACAGATGTCTGAACTTTGCAAAGGCTTTGGAAAAATCATGCCTCAAAATAACAAAATGGAACCATGTCTGGAAAGATGGTTGAACTCATCAGCATTTTATTTCAAAAAGTAACATGAATAAGAAGTTACATTGGCACCAAAATTCTATGTGTTATTATTTAAGGCGTGATAATTATGTAACTGTCACTTTCCTTTTCTCCTGTCCTTGTCTCAAACTTGACCTGACCTGACCTGGGATTAAAGAATCAGAAGTGTTGTCACCATAACATGTTTCTCATGCTCAAAGATCACAAGTAGCTTGACCTCAGCATGCAGCAGAAGTGGTTGGAGTGGCAGAAGGTAGGTGATGATGCATATGTGATCTTCACCCATGTGTATATACCCATGCCCTGCCTGCAGCACAGGTGCCCACATGTTAGTGGGATGATAAAGTTTGCATTTCTTTTGTATTTTTTCACTTCCCTACTCTCTTTACCCAAGCAGCAGGAGTCATCCTAACAGTTGTTAGTGGGAAAAGATACAGAATGTAATACATCCTCTTGTCCCTTGAGAAAGACATTTGGTAAATTTGGAATGAGCATCTAATTCTCTCCAGGATGCTCTGAATGTAAATTTGGAAAAAGGAATTTCTCCAAATAATTATAGTTTAAATGCTGAATTCCAAATATATTTATTTTCTTTGCTTTATTTGTTGGCGCATGTTGCACACATGCTGGAAGAGATTTCTTTTTTGTGGTTGCTATGGTAAAAAGCAGTCCCCAGTCCTTTTACTTAAAACCCATGAACTGCAATTAACTGTTTAATGTTGTAACAGACAACAGCTCTAGTAACACCTTAACAGCTTTGAGCATGATATTCCCATCCTCTCAGCAGATGGTGATTTTTGTCATTCTGCATTTTCAGTTTATTCCTCTTCTTTATAATCCTTGCCATTATATCTTTGACAAACGCTTCTGGACTAACTTAATTGCAATTTGATTATATTGGGACAGCCCTCAGATCTCAGATCTTTTTGTGTTTCAGTTAAAGGTGACCAAATAGGGAAAAAAATGGTGTGTGTATCCCCATCAGCAATTATAAAACCAGATTTTAGAGTAAGAATCTGTTTCTTCTTATCTGTAACCATAAAAATACAGTTTCGAATCATGCTTAGTCTGCCATAGGAGCCCTTCCTCTGAACAGAAAAAGAGAAATAAATGATTCTTTTGTGAAGAAGGAGTAAACCTGAATGTTTGTCAAGAGTGAATTAAATAAGAATTACCAATTTCAACTAGTTTTACTACAAGGAGTTGCCCTTCATTATTATTTCTATAGAGATGGAGACTGAATTCGTCATGAATTTTGCTCATTGTTTTAAAGATTTGTGGCTAATTAAAATAGTTTTAAACAGAGAGTTTCAATTCAATTTAGAAAAAAATTCAACTTTGCCAAGATGTTATCAAAAGCAAGATTGCCTTGTGAATCTACACTTCCTTTTTCTCCCATTTAGTGCAGTTGTATTCCATCTCTAATTTTTTTTTCCACTTAGAAATAAATTCTTTGGATTTAAAATCAACACTGTTCTCCATTTTACTCTTTAAAGGGATTTTATGTATTTAGCAGGCAGAACACTTCAGATGTTCAATTCTGTAATACAGGACCAAATAAAGTTTTTTTGGTACCTTTAGCAGCAGTATTAGCATTTCTTCTTTTTTGGAAAAGAAAACAAAAGGAGAAAAGGAAAAGAATAACTTTCCCAGAATTATAACAAGATAATATTGCAGTTCCAGGTTTTAAAATATGAATGTCTCGTTCACTGCTGTTTCCTGGCTGACTCCAGGTTTCTATGATTATTATTTATTCAGTGCTGATAGTGTGCTTGACATTGTGCAAATATAGAAAGAGATATTCATGTGGACTATCTGCCAGGACTTCCTAGTTGTTAGTGGCAGTGTTAGCCTCTTTGAGCAAAAGCTTGAGGCTGTCTTTAAAGCAGAGATGCTTATCCATCCTGCCAACATGCAGCTTCATACATATGACCGTGGGAAACACTACTCAAATGCACAAGGCTTTGGAAGGATGGACCCAGTGGAATTTAATTTAATTAGTACAGCAGCAGTGTGTGATAGCTCTAACTAATCAAACCTTTAAGACCAGTCATGGTAATTTTAAAAGCTGGAATATTTTTAGGTAAAGGTGACTGGGAAGAATCAATCATTCCGATTTGATACCTGAAGAATCAAAGAAAGACTGCTTGAATACTGCATGGTTCAAAATCCTGTGTTTTCTGTGAAATCCATGAACTGTTTTATCACATATTTGTAGGACTTACTGATGGCCCATGTACTTAATTCACCTGGAGAGTGATGGTATCTCTCAAGTTGTTGCTGCCCTTCCAGACTATCCAATGCCAGACTGACTTCTGCCCCTGTCTCTGTCAGAAACTGTGGTCCAAATTGTTGCACTAAAGGCTTTTGTCCAGGACAAATTTCTCAGGTTAGGGACATTCTGCCAGGAAAAAAACAAAACCAAAACCAAACCACAAAGCAAAAAATTTAGTCTAAATGGGAGGAATGCTTGTCTTTTTACTAAAAATCTATCTTTGGGTTTCCTTTCCAAAGGAGTCATTGAAAAATCATTCTAAATATCTTTAGTGACACTTCCATGGCTTCATGCATGAAAGAGTAGAAGGTTTGCTGTCTACTGTTTCATAGATAAAGAGTATTTTTCTCATGATCGCTTACAAAAATAGTAAAACACCTAAAGTCCCACCAATAAAACCAGCTTGCAGTGAATGAAAAGGTGGAATGCAAATACTTGTCCTTGTTTTCTCTGGCTAGGATAAGCATTTAATTATCTTTCCCTTATCCCAGCAGAATGAATGGAAGATGACAGTAAGCTTACCTCTTTGTCTGAGGTGGTGATACCACCCAAGCTAACACTGAAAGGCATTCTTAGAGTGACACAAATCATCCATAGGAGCCAGTATCAAAAAGCTCCACATCCAGAAATGAGCATATCTGCCACGTATCGTACAGAAGCAGCCAAATCAAAAAGATTTGTAGAAAATTAAACAAATCTCTGAGGAGCTTGAAAGCTGAAGTCAAATATCTTGAGGTCAGATCAGAACTGCGAAGGAAGTTAAAAATGCATATATCAAATCTGATATATAAATTACAATTTCTGTATTAGTCATAGCTATTATACCCCAAATTTTCTTTGGAAAAGGAAAGACTGTGCTCAAATTTCATTGCCTCTCCACCCACCTCCCTCAAAGTGTTCCCTTTAGCTTTCAAGCAATTTATTTACACTGAGCAAAATGTCTGGTTTGCACTCACAGGAGAAGTTTTAATTAATTCTCATTTTACAAATCCTCCACAATATTTATTCAAAAGATTAGCAAATTCCAGGAAGTTCACCCATCCCTGAAAAAATAAGTTTTGTAAACAAATCTGGCAACAAATTTGTATTAACAGCAGCAATTCTACTAATCTGTCAAGATGTAGTTTGTTTCTGACACTTGATTGAATTCTTCTTCCTTAGGAATAGAAAATAATTTGCTACAAACAAACCATTTAGCTGGGACATGGTGACTGTCCCTCTGCAATTTCACAGACCATTTTATTTAAAAGAAAAAAGCTAACAGTATAATTTTTAACACTTTTTTTAAACAGAAGCGACAACAACAACTTTAGGGGCTTTAGGGCCTTTAAAATTCATTCTTGCTGCATCCCACAAACTGGACCAGCATTACTCCACATCTCTGAACATAAAAATGGGTGTTGTCTAGGCTGTATTCCACAGGAATTTTTTTGCCTAGACCCCTATTTCATGGCCATTTGTTCCTGTACATATCATCCACTTGCTCAGTTCTTATCCAGCCTCAATTCAAGGATCTAGTTCCTTGTGCAGCAGGAGCAGCACTTGTGCAGGTGCATTAGCTTGAGACAGCCCAGGTTGATACGACACAGCTGAATGGACTGTGCAGCTTAGTCTGGTTTCATCAAGAAAAGTGTCCATGCCCAGAAAAATGTTTTATGCAAGGAAATAGTCTCAGATGTTTACAAATAGCAGTAAACCAAATTGAGCAAGCCCTGCTGCTTGCCATTAATGTCGATTGAAACAAAAGATAAATAGGTGTTGATGTTCAACTTAAATGGACATCACCCTTCTTTGTGTTAAGACTTCATCCAACTGGACTGCCGGGGTGTGTGCACATTTTGGGGTGTTCACCTCTTGATTCTTAAAGAGATTTAGCATGTGTGATTGTTTGGCACATCATCTCACTGCTGCTCCTTATCACAGGAAAACAATTTGTGAAGCTATTTTACATCACAGCTTCATGAGACTGCATGTCCTGGTCTAAAGGCTCAGCTGGTGCAATGTCAGTATAGTCCTGGCAGTTTGTACCAGCAGGTAAAATCTGCCATCCATCTTTCCTGTCACTTCCCCAGCTCCTTCAGATTTTAAAAGACTGATCCAGATCGCAGTGAAGTCAGTGATAGCTTTCTCTCTGTGCTGGATCCAGCAGTATGCAGCCTCTTAAGCACAGCAATTAAGATATTGAGCTAATGTTAGTAATCCTTTCCTGCTTGACTAGAACACCCAAACTGTCTGAATCAGGCTTCATTTCATGAAAAGCCTGAGGAAATCAGTTAGGTTTGTGTTGCATCTGAAAGGTCAGTCTGTGTCTCCATGGACTAAGAGGTACGGGGGAGTTCCAGAATTTGCTGCCAGTTTCTTGCTATTTATTTCTGGAAGCAGTTAGCTTAGATTTTTTTTAGCTAAACTTAGTTATGGGGAACTGAGATTATAAGAGTGAGGGCTTTGGAAAGTCACATTTCTAGGTGCTTTAAAACATCTTTATAAATCTATAACCCTTGCTCTTCAGGTTCCTTTTTAGGTGGAATTTTAATTCACATTACGGACACTCAGGAGAGTGCACATATTCCGTTTCTTTTCTAATACCACACTCAAGGACTTTGCCAAATGAACAAAAGCAAAGAAAATAACTATAAAAGTCCTGGCAGAGCTTCAGGTCAGTAACTTTATACAGTACAGAGACATTTTATTATCTAGACATTTTATTATCTAAACAATTTCTCATTTGGAGGAACTTCAGATACACATTTTTTGCCATATATTTAAAATCAGTATAGAAAAGGAAAGGATTTTTATTTGATGCAGGCATTTATATCTGATTATGTGAAATAATGGATTTTTTAAATGTAAGCCAATTAACTTAGCAGGCTCTTGCTTAAATGGCATTCATGCTATTTAAAAGAAAAGGAGCAGTGGGTGTCTAAAACTTTCTCAGGTTGGAAAGCAATATTATTTTATATTATTGACTCTTATGCTCTTTGTGATTTAATTTTTTCCTTTACATGTCTAGTGGGTAGAAATAGTGGGAAAGCCACAGCCACAAGCAATGTCAATTAACTGAGGGGTACTTGTGGGACATTTACGTAATTTTAAGTCAACATTTATAAACACGATGTTGCTGGCTTGAAAATCCAGACGTTATTTGCAGCTTTAGAAGATTTGGTTATTCAGCTGATTTTGATTTTCAGGTTGCTTTTGAAAAATCAGCCACTGGTTTGAATCTGCTCCAGATGGGCAATGACTGAAAATTGTTATAATCTGGCATGTATTTGGTAGCATAGATAAGTGAGTTGATGGCCTCATTAAAAATATCTCAAACATATGTGCTGATTAAAAACCCCCTAATCTCAGGCTCAGCAGGGTTTTGGCTGAAGGGAACTGAACTTCTCTGTCACCCCTAAGGGCCCTTTCTGGCATGATAACAGGAGGAACTTCATAATGCTGCTGCACACAGAGGTGAATATGAAATGTGTCATAACCCAGTGCGCCTGCCCAGCAGCAAATGCACCCTGGTAGAGGCCAGCAGGAGCTTCTATGTGACTACATGTGTCCCCACAACCTGAATGAGAATCACACAGCTGAGATCATGGGGTTTAGAACTCTAAAAGTGGTATTTATTTTTCTATGAGCAGGTCCTCAAAATTGTTGCCTATGTGGTTAAAAAATTGTCAGAGAAACAGGCACTGAAAGTTCAAAGGCTCCAAACATCACAACCAGACCTCCCAAACTCCCCTTGTCTCTGCAGAGAAACAGATATTTCAAAAGTACATCACTTCCCATCCTAAATGCAACAGCTAAAGCTAGTCATGCCAGTTGTGCCTCTTTGTTTCTAAAGGAAGCCTAGGGTGACCATAGAACAATAATATATACAGGTCTGTGTTTTAGTACATTTAAGGCAGGCAAGAAAAATCCCATTTTCAACAGCGTCCCATCATTATGACAGCTACTTGCTAAACTGCTATGAGAATATTTTGCACTTTTTTCACAACCTCCGAACAACTGAACAGGGTCTTTCCTCCGAAGTGCTATTATGACTCAGCTCCCACAACACAATAATTTTTTAAAGGAGAAAATGTACCATTTCTAATAACAAACCTTGCAGTGACACTGACCAAAACGATGTCCCTGGCACATTATGTACCTGGGGTTTAGGAAGTTTTGTAACCATTGCCTGCATTAATTAAATGGCTCTTTCCTGTTTAGACAGCTGGATTTCTGTGTGGCACTAGATGGCAATATTCCCTCAGCTCCTGCAATGGTCAGGGGAGCAATACACAGTAAAGGGATACATCCTGACCTTGTTTCCTTGTTATCACCCACATAGCTCATATTATAACAGCCAGGTTTTATGTGACTCAGCTCAGTCTGAGCTGTAGGGGCTTTTTAAAATCTCTGTGCGTTCATCCACCTACCTTTACAGCTTCACAGTTCTCTGTCAAAACATTTATTGGACACAAGGTTTACTGTGTGGGATCTTCTGTTTCATTAAGAAAGCTCTTATGGTCTCAGGCGGTTCCATGATGTTGCTGCTCCAATCCACAGACAAGAAATATAAACATCCAGAATATTGCTCTGGTTTCCTGCTGCCTTTTGTGTATTAATGTGGTGGCAGATTCAGTCAAGTCATTACTTAGATATAACATTGCCTCATATCAATTGTAAGTGGATTAGATTTTCCACTCATGCTTGTTCTCATAGAAAATCAGCATAATCTAAACTCAGCAACTATAAAAAATAATTGTGTCTGTACCTAGGTGAATTTAACCCTGTCCATACGTAATATTTCTAAAGATTTTCTCTAGTCAAAGAACTTATAGACAGCAAGGAACAGGGCCAGCAATTAATATTGCCTATCTCCTTTGTGTGATTAAGATTTTTTACCTTTGGACCACTTTATCAAGGTCCAGGTTTATTGAAATTGTTCCTTTCAAAATCAGGCTTGTCATTGATTTTTGTGATACTATGATCATTATAATGATTTTCCAATAATTAAGTACTCTGAAACAAAGGTGGAGAGTGAAACACCCCTACTTAGACACCACACCCCACCTGGTCCCCTGGAGAGTCCCAGAGCCCAGCTGAAGATCTCAAAGTTTTTTAAACCATACTAAAACAATTTTCACACTGTTAGGAAGTAGAGAATTATTCTCACTCCTCCTGTTCAAAGGTTGTAGTAACTTGTGTGTAAAAACCCATCTATCTCCAAGTGAAACTCCACCACCTGAGCCCTCACCTGGTGCCCAGTCATGCCCTTTTCTGTTAGTTGCACATTTTTCTGTGAGTTGTTTTTTCAAAGTCAATAGAAAATATTTTATGTATGCTAGAGTGCAAGGTTGCTTTTGCAAAAATAATCAAATGTCTTTTGCTGATAAAATAGGGAAGGTATTTCATGTTTTGTGATGCTAAGGCCTGTTTAAGTAATTCTTGATATAATAAAATACTTGACTAAATGAAGTGCATCACGCTGTGTACATAGAAACCTTAGAGTCTGTGTACCCATGCGTTCCCAGAGCATTTCTTCTTGTTGCACTTGGATCATTTGCTATTCACAACCTGGTTTATATATTTACCAAACAGCTCAGGTGGCCAAGCAATTACAATAACAAATGTGTAATATGCAGTAAATGCTGTATCATGAGGTACAAAGTATTGCTGCATGGGTTCAGGCCCTTATGCAATAACCGTTAATGCAGAAAAAGGACTTAATTGGCTTCAACACATTTTTCACTCTTTCATTACTGGCACTAGAACTTAGTTTGGAAGACATGATTAAAATTCAAGTTTTATACTAATCTGGTATGGACAAGTGACAATTTCTTGTAGGCACTAAGTGCTCTACGCTGCAGTGCATTATTCGTCTCAAATCACAAGACATAAAATTCTTGATGGTAACATCAACTTTTGCTTGGGTGAATGAATATTAAAATTTGTTATCGCTGACTTCCATGTTTTGTTAAGGAAGAAGAAAATGTAATGTTTTTAAGCAGCACAAGAACTTCTTAACTAGAAAAACATTTAGCAACAATGTGTTTTTTACAGTCATGGTGTCTTAGAGTTGCCATGATTGAGCTTGGGAGTGGGTCAATGACCTCTGGCTTTTCTGGAGTTCCTGTGTGAGCTTGTTGGTCTTACTTGATCTTTACATTGGAAGCATTCGAGTACCTCTGGAACTTTCTTGAATTCATGTCCTTGTACTCATCTGTGCCTCAGTCCACATTTGTCTAGATAGAGCTTAGGGAATGGGAAAGATCAGAACAATCTCTGCTAACTTGATGCCTTTCATATTCTCCGTGGTCCTAAAATAAGTGCTCAAATTCTTTGTTGCAAAATACAGACTCTCGGGATTCCGTCTTCTCTGACAAATGCTTTGATCTCTTGAGTGTATAAATGCTGGAGTAATGGGGAGACTTGTTTTCAGCACAGACAACAGCATCATTTTCAGCCTTCTGTGTGTATTCACCCAGGTTTTAGGCTGCTCTTCACTTAAACCTGGATCCCTAAAAAAGAACTAGGTGTGTTGGAATCCCTTCTTGTTAACGAACACTTCAAGCTAATTGTCAAGGGAGTGACTAAAGGGGCTTACATATTTACAAGTCAATGTGAGAAAAACCTTCCTGGGACTTTTGTGTGGGTTACTGACCTAGCTAGAATGGGATTACAATAGGTAAGATTAAGGTAGTATAAGTGGTACTCTTATGACTTTCAGTTTGTTCTTCTCACTTAGAAAGGGTACAGACGAAGCTGAGAAATCAAAAGAAATGGTGCATAATTTTCTGGTGTAGGATGCTAAGGTACTGTTTTAATAATTTAAGAAAGGCTATCAATGCAGTGGTTGGAGAAGATGTAATGTTTAAAGAGGAAGGAAATGAAAATGAAACCTGTCAGTATCAGTAATTTAATTAATGAAACAACAATAATAAATAATCATAAATTGAGGTTGGATCAGGTGTATGAAAATTCTCCTTCGGCTGCTTAATTTTTGGTGACTAATTACAACAGTGATAGCAAAATATCTGCTTTCTCTGGTTAAAGATATGAGAGCCACTACTCTGACAGAAATAACCATTAATGGAAAAACTATGTCTTGAGCCTCTGATGTGTTTGAAAAGTAAGAGAACATTTCCTTCATGATGACAGACTGGAAGTCGATTGAGAATTAAATGCGTAGAAAATAACTGAACATCCTGAACCTGCACATTTTATTATGCAAGTAGACTACTTCTCTGAAGCTGGCCTTTGTTGAAATCCCTCACTTTCCTGAGGACAGGCAATTGGAAGCTCAAATGTCAAGTTCCGCTCTTTATCACCTCATAACCCTCAGTTCTTTCTCTCTCCCAACTTAAGACCAGTGTGTTCTCTCATACTCCCATCTGTTGATCTTTTCCTTGGAAGATTCTTTAATCTCTTGAAAGATGTTTCATTTTCCTCATATTCTCCACTTTACCTGATTATCCAAAAACCTTTTTTTCAGAAGCACATTGTTTTTTGCTCCAAAGCACACAAATAAAGTTGCAAGTCATCTTGAAAGCCAAAAAATTACAAAAACTCTTTTTCCTTTGACCTCTTCATATGCTCCAAAATTAATCTTCCCTCTGTTTTGCCTGAAAACTCCCTGGTTGTTTTCTTGCTAGTGTTGCCTTGACGTCTCTTCATTTAGTTGCTTTATATTCCCAGGAAGCTCCTGGCAGTTAAGTGATGCTGTTGCTAGAACTGCCAGTGAATTTCTGCCTTGCTCACCTTTTCCTAATTCACCTGTCCCTAACCAGCTTGTATGTTTTTTTCTACTTGATTTTCAACCTCTTAGGTGCTCTCTTTTAATTCTGGCTGCCCTTTGACTTCATGCCTCACAGCCTGGCAGGTTGAATCAGAGAAATTCACTCAGAGGAATATAAGTAATGAGGGATCTAAGGAAATTTCTAAATGAGGCATGCTGGAAGGGACTCAAGAAAGAAGAAAGAGCCAGATCCCTTTCTGCTCACCCTGATTCCACCCATATGAGCTGCTCTCCACACTCCCCTTCCTTGGCTCTCCCCTCATCTCCATGGTCATCTTTGCAGTCTCCTCACAACATGCTTGAACCATGAGGCTTAGCAGGAACTACTTGAAAGCCCTGGAGACATATTTAGAGGGAAAGCAGAAATTAACTACTCCATAGGTATTTGCTTAGTACCTGAAAAAATCACCCATTGCATTTCCAGGTGAAGTTGGGGACAGGATAGCATTTCAAGCACATGTACATTCCAGATGCCTTTCCCATACATCTCCTGTATCTCTCTATAGTGTCTATGTCATAAATAATGTGGCTCTCCCCTCATCTCCATGGTCACCTTTGCAGTCTCCTCACAACATGCTTGAACCATGAGGCTTAGCAGGAACTACTTGAAAGCCCTGGAGACATATTTAGAGGGAAAGCAGAAATTAACTACTCCATAGGTATTTGCTTAGTACCTGAAAAAATCACCCATTGCATTTCCAGGTGAAGTTGGGGACAGGATAGCATTTCAAGCACATGTACATTCCAGATGCCTTTCCCATACATCTCCTGTATCTCTCTATAGTGTCTATGTCATAAATAATGTGTGGTTTATGTTTATGGACTTTGAATTCTTGCTGAAAGTAGATCTGTATACATTGTTAGAAGGAAGATCAAAAGAAAGAAGCTGAGAAATACATTTATAGGAAGAAAAAACACCTCAAGCCCCACCAAAACCAAATCCTCCTTCCTCCCCAACAAACCCCAGCCTAAGAAGAAACAAAAGAAAATAAAGGCTAAAACTATGACCTTTGAGTTCTGGAGAAGGCTTGGCTATCTAGAGCATAGGATGGAATTAGTCCTAACATTCAAAGTAGATACTTAACCAATTTAGAAATGTATATGAAAGACTGAAACTTATCCCAGATGTTTCTATAGTTTTATGAAGACTTAAAGAAACAGGCTTATAATGGCGTAGATTACACATTATAAGCAAAAGGAGGGAATAAAGCTAGCAGCAGTTTTATGGTGTTCTGGTATTCAGTAGAAGATCACTGTACAAGACATCACCTTGTACAAGCCTGATTCATGCCTGTGCACAAAGACCTCATCTTTGTGAGGCATCCAGTCAGATCAAAAGCCTCTTTGTGAACTCAGGAAATGCTATGAAGGGATGGGAAAAGACCTGGTAGGTAAAGGGGCAGGTTAGAGTTTTTTGACAATATAAATATATTTACATTATTACCAGCATATCTAGTTTATTTGAGAGTGAGATTTGCCACACACTTTTTTTACTAACATGAAGTCTAGGCACACATTTCATGGGAGAAAGGAAGATCAGCTTCCTTGGTACTACAGGTTGTGTTCCCAGATGATATGGTGTGGCCACATCCACTTTAAACCATTACAAGGTCCTAGAAGAACGTTAAAATAGATGCAGATTGGCCATCAAATGAATATTTCTCATGATTCCTCAAATCAGTATCTGATATGTAGGTATGGTTCAGTTCCAATCAGTAGGCTTTACTGATGCATCTTTTCCAGGTCCATTGTGTCAGCAGAATTCTCCAGGCCACACAGGTACCATAGCATAAGGTGTGAATGCAGCAAGCATAGACAATGCTGCCCTGATGTTAAACTGGCTGCTCATGTTCAGCATGTTCAATTAACATGCTCATGCTACACAAAACACAGAAGCAAGGGACAGAACTTTCTGAGCTACTGTCAGCTTTCAGTGGGATGGCCACAGAGGGTCATGCAGAAACATCTAGAGATGTCAGCCTAGATCACAAATCAGTCAGGTTTCTCCACAGCTGTGTTAAGTCTGAATCTCAAACGTCTGTTCTTAGCAAAGATGCTCAGTTTATGCAGAGATGTTGAGAATCAACGAGATTAAACCCTGAGCAGCATAACTTAAGTAAGCCTGTTTTGAGCAGGATATTTGACTCGTTCACCTCCAGAAGTCCCGTCCAGGCTAAATTATTCTATAAGTCAATTCTAATGCACCTCTATTGCATCCAGTTCCAGTATTAGAGTCACTTCTCTCTATTCTCAGTGAAATAACACTAGAATTGTTCTTAGTAAAAAAAAAAAAAAAAAGATGGTTGTATTGTGGGCTAGCAAGTTAAATGCCTAATCTAACGGAACCAGTGCACTTCTTTGGGGGTCCATGCTGTTCCTGAGACAGCTACAGAAAACCTGCATCATGTACAAGCTTCCTCATGTACACATACCTCACCTCCAAATATGTAGATGTGTGGTCTGAGTAATTCTCTAGTAGTCAGAAAAATAAGAAAACTTCAGGTTCTAGGTTTGGGTCAAAAAATATGAGTATTGATTCTGGTGTGCACATCATTGCCAGAGCAGTGAAAGCAGCATGGTATTTCCAGATTTAAATCATACTAGACTCTTTTTATAATGCTTCATCTAATTAACTGATTATAGTGGAAGGACAATTAATGACTGTTTTCCCAAGTACAGACCAGGGCTGTGAATGAAGTATCAGCAAGGAGCAGTTCCCTGACAAGCAAACAAGATGACGGTGTTTGGGAACTCCCTTAGAGACACGGGTTCTTTGTTTCATTTCTCACTGCACAACATGAAAAAGAGGAAGAATTTTCGTGGAGCTTATGTAAACTGGGGAAAACATACTGTGATCTTCCTTCAGTTTGCACCCTTGGAACATGAAGGACAGGGTCGTAAAGACAATGAAGAACATGATCCTTTTCCTAATTTTGCTGGGTGTAGTATCTGGTAAGAACATGATTTCATTATGCTGCTAAAATTAGAACATGTTGGCTGTTATACTTTCTCTAGAGAACTTTATAATACATATTTAGGGATCAGACACAGATGGGAAAAATCAAGTAACAATTATTTTCCTACTGAAATAGATTGGGCTCTGTGGTTACAGCAGTATAATGAAGAGAATATGAGTCTTTGCTAAAACATTTTGTTGGATGAGGCACTTCATTTCTAACACCACTGCTCAGTGTGACAGCACTGGAGTGGGAAAGGAGGTCAGCTCTCCAAGAAACAATAACTAGTAGCTATCCTCCAGTATCCTCCTTTCAAACATTGATAACATCTCTCTTTGATAAAGTCAAGCAACCAAAGAGGACCAAACAGAAATAAATTTGTGGACTTTAATTGTGGTATAACATCACCAACTTTGATCAGTATAAATGTATGGGAAATTTGCCAATATGAGTATTTGCACATTAGCAACTTAGTAGACCTCCAAACTGTCTGAAGTCTGTGTGGCACATGAAGCACTGGTGTTGCTGTAAGCTACCTGCTCAGGTAGGGCCATTTTGCTCTCAAGAAACTGTAAGAGTTCTGCAATCCTTCAGGAACCTGTCAGTATTCAGTGGTTTTCCTGATGTTCACAAAACTGTGATTAGGACACTGCCTGCCTCTTTCAGCCTTCTTTGAAAAATAACGTTTTTCTGTCCTGTATGGTGGTGGATAGAGAAAATCTTGGAGGTGTTAAACATACTCTAAAGACTGGCACATTACAGATAAATAAGTCTTAAATATACATAAACACTTTCAAACAAATCTCATTATTGCTTTGTCTTGGACTCATCTTTTGTTAATGAATGTCTTTGATAATTCTAATAAATAATGTGTTAAATTGCTTCAGAAATATTTTGTTCTGCAAAGTAAAGAGGTAAGCAAGGATTTGTGAATATGGAAGGATAGCTTTTGTAAAATTGGTTGGAAAAAGAAGCCATTTAGATGAAGAACATAAAATTTCAGTTAAAAGTAAAGAACAAGAAGAACTTTTGGTTTAGAAAGACAAATTCTGAATAACCAAAAAATGAAATCTTTGAAGCTAATACAAAAATAGCAATGCCCTTCTACATTTCTAAATACTAGTAAATTAATTCATTGTTTTTATAAATGGTTTCCATTAATGAACTGTGGCTTGATGAGTGAGCTGAATTCATCAAGTACTATCCACAGGAGATTACATTCAAAGTTTAGCTCCACTTATGGAAATGTATCTCCAGAAGCCCCTCTCAGCCCAGCCTCATTTGCATGGGTAATTTTTGTTGATGATGTTTTCCAGAATCTGTAACAACAGTAATAAAAACTTAGTCCTTCACTGTTATCTTGCTCCTGCTGATATAAATCAGTAACAACTCAGCTGAACTCGGTCCTACCAGGATGTCAAATTGATTAACTTTTTCTGAACTCTGTTCAGATTAACTCTTTCAGGCAGTTCCTGACTCACAGTCTCCCACATCCCAGCCCATACCTGTAGAGTATCTCCAATGCCATTTTTTCCATCAATGGCAGAGTAATCCCAGCAGGATCAGTGACCCATTAACCTGTTGTATCTGCAGTGTGGGAGCATGACAATCTCTGTGTAGCTGTGGAGGGGCCTTTAGGCTGCAGCTCTAATGGTCTCAGACTGGTTCCTGTAGTAGCTTTTCACCATGCAGCTCTGCAGCAAAAAAATAAAATAATTAATGGGGCTTTTGCTACAATAATTGCTCATGTATGAAGAGCCTGTCCAGACCTTTGAGTGGGCAGTATCTGTCTTCTTTTTGGCACAGAGTTTGTAGGAAGTTTGGCTGAACACAGCCAGCTTTCTTGGACAGTGTTTTGGATGAGCCAATGAAGCATCCTCAAGCAAGTCAGGCCTGCCACAGTCTGGTGTTGAGGCTGGTTCAGGAATGTGAGATTACTGAAGTGTTGTTTCAGGGCTTCAAAAGCAGTCCTGATTTATGTTTTCTAGACACTTTTCATAAGGTGAAGCGCAACAGGCCTTTGTCAAAAATACCAAAAACTAAAATACCAACTATACCAAAAGCTAAATGACAGCGATAGCAAAAAGTTTGGTTCGGGGAGTCCGGAGGTCTGGACAAACAAGGAGATTGTGCAAATCTGTTGGATGCCTCACCAGTATGGGCAGCTTCCATGCAATTTTGAACCATAGTGTGCTTTTGTGGGCCTGAATCTTCTCCAAAGACTTCTCCAGGTTTCTCTTCATTGCTCAGAGCGGGAGACATGACAGTACCATCCCTGAAACTGTTACTAACTCAGACTACTCAAGAGCCAGGCTTGCACACAGCTGCCATAGAAAGAATTAGAAGAGGGAAATGGAGGATATAGGTGCTGCAGATAGTGTAGTCCGCAATAAAATATTACTTCTTTTGTATCTGGGTCTGTGTGATTCAAGGTAGTTCTTGATGTAACAGAGAACAGAAGCACTAATTAGTACAGGGAGCAAAATGAAAAAATAGAAAAATCTTTGGCTTCTTTGCTTCTGTATAAAGACATATATGAAGGCAAATGATGCAGTAAAATAATACTTTGATGATAACCACTCTAGATGACAACATTGTAGGACTGAATTACAGAAAAGATGGATTGTTTAGTCATTAACACTGGATTTACTATGAAGCAATGCCCCCATTCATAGGTAAAAATAGTCAGAGAATTTTGCTTTCCTTAATGGCAGCTCTTGACAAAAGCTGTGTTCTTGTTAGCTCAAGATTCCCAGAAGTAATTTTGTGTTCATTTTCATCTTGCAGGAAGAAGAACACAGTTGTTTAAGGGCTTACCTGCAACAAGCACTGTTGAAGAAAACTCAGCAGCTGGTGTTTCAGTCTATAACTTCAGTGTGACTGTTTCTCCATTGGCTGCTGAAGGTGTTGCAATTCTTCCTACCATAGTAAATTCAAATCCGCTCACAGAAGCTTTTGACATTGAATCAAAAGGAGGTCTTGAATTTAGGGTGAGTTTTAAGTTTAACTTGAATAATTTTCAGTTGTAGGCTGATGTTTCCTGGATTACTGAGCAGTGGCAGTGCACAATGTTTCATCTTTTAATCAGAAAAGAATTTTAAATGCAGACTGTGGTAGATATGACAGATGAATAGCAATAGTAATTATGATTTTTAATTGCATCTAGGAAAAATCACTCATCACATTAATTCCATTAATTCTGTGATAGAAAGATTGTGATTTTTGGAAAATAAGAGGTGAAGAAGAACATGGAGGATCTGCTTCTGTTTTGAGATTTTATCCATAGTTTTTCAGCTTAATATGTATGAAATGAAATGAAATGGCCTTAGTTAAACCACTGTTTGGCCACTCTCACCAAGGATTAAAATTGTCTCACTTTCAAAATAAATGAAGCTGAATCTGATCAAAATAATTTTTAATTTTGAATAAAGACTGTGATGCATGAGGAAGTTATCTTGAGGTAAGAAGTTATCACCCTTTCACACATCTGTGACCTGTCTCTATCCATTGCATATTCTTGTCCTATGGCAAATGCAGAGCAATTTCCATTACTTCAGGCTGATTTTCATTGCTGAATAAATTAGCAAGTATTAGCTCACATTTGTCACAGGCAATGAGTGTTCAGATGTCTGATAACTTGTCATCCCATTGCAACTTGCTTGTGTGTCTGAGCCTGAACAGTGACGCTGAAGAGTGTCTTTAATGGATACAGATAGAAATGGTGCAGAGTATTAAAGAAGTGATTTGAATATCCTTTTCTGAGTCCTTCTAAGGAAGTTTGGATTTTCACAGAATTGATATAACAGCTCTTTTCTTGGTCTCTCTGCTGGTGTTTCTGGGAGAAAATTTGGGAGAAGTGAGGCTGTGCCCCTGGGAGGTATTGGCTCATGGATTTGATGTGCCTGCAGGGAGCTGCTGTGGCTCCCACAATCCAGCCTCCCAGCAGAGTGCAAGGCTTACTTCTGCCAGCTCTGATGGCTCTTTACTGCTCCCCAGCCAGGTCACTGCAGTGTACAGATACCTGGACTGGGTCAGCTGAAGACATCATAGAATCATAGAATTACAGGATAAACTGATTTGGAAGGGTTTCTTCAGGATTATCTATCTACTCCAGCTCCTGGCTCTATAAAGGATACCCCAAGAATCACCCCATGTGCCTGAGAACATTGTCCAATCTCTTCTTTAACTCTGCTAAGCTTGATGCTGTGACCACATCCCTGGAGTGCCTATTCCAGTGGCCTGCCACTTTCTGGGTAAAAAACACTTGCCTGATATCCAGCCTAAACGTCCCTGAACTCTGCTTCGTGCTCTTTCCTTGACTCCTGTGTAACAATCAGAAAGAAATGGATATGTCCCTTAAACTGGCTTTGCTGAGAATCCATAATGTAGGACTCCCTTACTAATCTTTATTTTGGTATTTTGAGTTTAAGTGATCCCTTCTGCTGCAAAACAATATAGTCCTTTTTTATACCTGCTTGCTCCAGTCCCATGCCATCTTTACGTTATGATGCACAAGAATTTGTATTGCTGCTTGTTGAGTGGGATTGAGAAGTTAATCTGGAGGAAAAATAATAGACAAAAAGTTCTTGTTTTTTTAATGGAAAGGATGACGGAGAAATTCTTGTTCTAGCACAGTGCAGGGTAACACAAGGATGAAAATCAATGGCCAAAAAAGCTGGAGACTGGAGACTGCTTCTTCCAAAGTGCCAGTTTGTATCCATTCCCTACCACAGCCGCATTACCAGAATGGCCTGTGAACCTTTCTGTGTTTTTATTGAACTGTTGCTTTTTTCAACATTTTCTAAGTCACACACAGGACTAAGACAAGGAGTTTGTGCCAGTGAATATCAGTCATGAAAAGATCATTAAGCAAGCTACATACAAATTCTGCAAATTAGCAGATAAGTGCTAATTAATTACAACTCAGAAAGCAAGGATAAATACATAGGTGTTCATAGTTAATTTATTTGATGAGGATTGCTCTTTTTAATTACTTACGCTATGTTGTAGCAGATTTGTAGAATATTCCACAAAAGTGATGTGATCCAAGACCAGACACCTCAGCTCTATCTACTGCCATTAAACCTTTGCTATGATATAGAAAAAGAGAGTTTTTCATGAATGAATGATGAGATTAGCTAAGTAGCTGCTAGAACAGGCTCTCTAGTTTTTATGAAGCACATTTAGTCCTGTAGCAGCAGCAGAAAGCAATATCACATTCCTTGATATATTTTGACACTTGTGAGAAAGTAACAGTGTCTGAGATCTCAGTCCTACCCATTCCTCCTCACCTTACTCCTGTTTGAAGGTTCTCAAGAGCAGGAGATGTGTGGAATGCATGAAAACCTGCTGTTGCCTGAAACTACCTGGGTGCTCTTAGTGGTGTTCTCTGAATATATTGGTGGTGGAATAGTGAGCAGGGAGCAGTGAAATTCTGCAATTTCATTTTGCAATATTGCAGCAAAAAGATCCATGAGGTTCCAGACAGGAGCTCTTTTATGTACCAGAAGGCACAAAACATTTGGGCTTCTGTTCACTCTCCTCTTTGTTAATTGTCTCTATTTTGACTTCTGTCTTCTAACTCTGCTGACATCACTTTTGTGTTTGTCCTTTGGCCCACAGCATCTCATCTAAACCCAAGGATTTATCTCATTGCTCTGCTTCTGCATGCTCTTCAGTCTCCTTTATTCTGCAGTATTGTGAATATAATGACATGTTTCTTGTCACACACTCATGAGCCCCAGCTGGTCTCCTTCCCCGGTTCCACAGCACCCTGCTACTGTGCTCAAGTTTCACACATTTTTTAGCCACATCCAAAACTTAACTATCACCTTTCCCTTTCTTGTCCAATAAAGGAAAGATCTTGTTTTATTATTGGTTTCAGCAGTGAAGACTGAGGCATACAACTTTCAGCATCCTCCTGTTGCTCTGGACTCATCCTAAGTCCAGAATGATTGCATTTTGTGTGTTTTCATAGGATGTCAATCTTGTGCTAGTACATATTTTGTGTTAAGAGGCAATATGCAGAGCTGTAAGCCTTTGAAATAAAATCCCCCAAACAAAATAAAGCAAATTTTTGCCTCAAGGCCTAGGTTATTTTTTCAATTAATTCAGCATTTTCCCCAAACAGTTCTGGTGCCTCTCTGAAACAGTATACCCATGAAGCTCCCTTCTTCTGTGGTTTTCCTGCAAGTCTTCTACCAGATACAGATTACACAAGGAAGATTATGGGAACTGCTAGACTATATGGTCTCGTGCCTTCACACTCTTTATTTCAAGTAAAAGATCTTTCTCATGTTCCTAATTCACAGGAAAAGTGAAGCTGCCCTTCTGTCTTACAAGACTTCCTCTTCTGTGAATTCACAGTCTCATTACACCTTGAATGCTCCTGGAGCATGGTGTGGAAAGGAAAACACTTGGCACAGATACATACCTGTGAGATGTAGTCCTGAATTTGAAGACAAAGCATTGCCTGTGAGGCAGGGCAGCTCCTTCTGGGCTGTCTCCTCAAACTGCTCCTCACGCAAACGATCTTTGTGTCACTCCATGAAGCCACACAACATTTTGATCTCTTCACTCTGTTTCTGTCACATTTTTGCCACTGCTAAGTGCCAACAAATGAAAGATTATTGAAAACACTATATACTGATTAAAAGTGTCCCTTGATTTATATTTTCTCATGTGGACTCATGTGGAAAAGTTTCATCTCTTGCATCATGTGCCAATAATAATCTTTTATTTTCAGGTTATTACTACTGGCAACCCTGTCCTAGATTATGAAACGATGCCAAAGAGCTTTGATTTGCAGATTTTTGTTGAAGATACAACTGGAAGAACTGACCTTAACATATTGACTATTCAAGTAACAGATAAAAATGAACATCCTGTATTTCGAGGAAATATGGCAATTCAAAGTAAGATTATGGTAGTATTTGAAAAGAACGATACTTGAAAAGATGACATCAGCTTAAAAAAACCACTGAGCTCATACAGTGCCTGTAGCTGAAGTAGTCTAAGCATTTTCCTTTAGGAAAACAAGGGAAGAATAGAACTCTGTTTTTATCAGAGTGTTGTTTTACACAAAGAATTGGTATGCTTCATCTCTGGAAATGCCCTCTGATTTTTCTTGAAATTTTGTTAAAAATTATTTAACCATTTGAAGCAGCTGAAGAATTAAAAGAAAAAATTATACCAATACCCAGGTTCTTTTCAACCAGAAAATTGAAGTTTGCTGGGATTATAACAATTGAGTATGGGTACATATTTCTGTAGTTTGTTGAAAACTGGGCTGATTTAGACAAGCAAGATAAATTTCAACAGGTGCATATTGTATGTGCAAGAATTTCTGTGGGAAAACCATAAAAACCTTGCTTTGCATTTGTTTTATATCTGCATATTGCATTTGTGTGTTCACTTGAGAAATTAAGTTGAAAATTGGTCTTAAGAGTGAGACCTCAGAGACTGTGATCTATGACAGTACAAATGGAAAGAGGCAGAGAGTTCTGTCTCCTACACGGGGCAGTTAATGTTTTACTTTTAGATCAGGGGCAAAGATGTAAAGGGGGGGAATGTGCAGTAGCCTTAGGAATGAGGCTGGAGAGCCTGGACTGCAGCCATGGCTGGTGCAGGCCTTGCATGTCCTGCTGAACCGGGTGTGAGTGATGCTGCCATCAATAGAAAGGATGGGAAATAAGTGTCTTACTCTCTAAGAGATTGTATTACGCTTATTTACTATTGAAGAAGACCTGCAAAAATTGTACCAGATGCATCAGAATATAATGATTTGTTTATTATGTGTTCACATGCAGATAGAACAGTTCAGTTCCTTCCATTAAATACTAAAAGCCTGTTTGCAGACTTGCTGTCCTAACAGCACTGTATGTCCAAGCATACTTCCATAGTCAGTTTTAAAAAATCTGAAAGTACTAAATTGTGATCCCTTTGTGGCAGGTATCCAGAGCTGGCTGCTAACCGCCTAGGTCTGAACTGACCACACTGGAGCAGTGAAGCCCTGCTGCAGCCTGACTTTTGCCTGCCGCAGAGGGACGAGTTCAGAGCAGCCTGCTCATGTTCAGCCATCCTTGCTGATGCCTCTTGAGCACATTGACACTACTGATTCCATACAATACTTAGTTGTAAAGCAAATTAGCTTCCCCCAGGGAAGAGATTGTGTCATCTTAGTATAGCTGGTGTCTTGTGTATCATGGGTGCCACTGGAATCTAATAATAATTAAATCTGACGCTTTGAGAGGTCGACACAGCATGAAACACACTGTGTGGGAGCTTGTTACAAATAAAGGCATCAGCTTAACTCTCAGTTAGAGCTGCCATAAATTGGTGAGAACAGATGTCTGATCTGTCTAACTGTGTGGCTTTAGTTAACAGTACCAGCCACAATTACACACTAATTGTGCATTTGCTGTTTATAAAAAGCATCTCCCTCTCATTAAGCTTTGTATTCCTATTATTCATATTGCTGTCCTCTGGGAACAACTCATTATGCTGCTCGGGGATTCCTGCTGCTCTGATGAGGAGCAGTAATCAGTAGGGGTCACAGTGGAAATTAATAGTCCAGAAAGGGCAGAACCAGCAGATGCAAAAGGGCATAAAACAAATAATATGATCTAAAGATCTCTTCTCCTGTTAATTGCTTTGCCCAAGGAGAGATAAGCCTGTTGCCAGTGGTCCAGTATGGGATAGCCCAGCTGTGAGAATCCCTGGCATGGAAAGAAATGTACCTTGCACTGAATTACCAGCCTTAGTAAAGCAAATATTTAAGTCAGTGCAGATCATCTGATACTTCTCTGTCTCACAGATGTAAAAGAAAAGTCTCTGAGCTCTCCTGGCAGGGCATAGGGTGTGGACAGGAGGAGGATGATGATAAGAACCTTACACAGGACTGTGCTCTTCCCATCTGCATTGTAAAAACCCCACAGATGTAGCCCAAGTGCATAATTTACTCGATAATCTGTGAACAGCTCAAGATGGGCCATAAGGAAAGATCAGTCTTTCCCCTGTAGGGACAATCCATACTGCAGTGGTGGTTGCCTGTTTACAGATATGTAATTGGTTTCTTTTTTATCTTTTGAGTTATTGTGAATTGTGTGATAATTTTTGGAATCACACTTGTGGAGTGAGAAGATGCAGCAGGCAATAATACATCCTGACAGCTTCAGTGCAGCAGACTCTTTGCTGTGGTCCTTAACTTTTACCAGATAACACTGAGTACACTTATATCCATGCAGCTGTGACCATCTATGTGTTGGAAGGGACATCTCCAGGGCGCATTTACCAAGTTGATGCAGCTGATCCTGAAAATGCGAAACTCAGAGTAAGTTGTATTAAAAAAAAAAAACCTCAAGATATTATATAATCTGCTGTGTTTGAAATGTGAATTGCCATCATCTTTCAACAACTTCCATCCTTATCAGAAACACAGGAAAATGTTTAATCTGGAAAAAAAGAAACATTCTCAATGCTAAACTAAGAAAAAACAGGCTTAATATTTGGACACAAACTATATTTTAAGTTTTCAGCCTTCCAAAATTAAGGGATATTGAAGGCAGATTGAATATTGATATAGTTAATCAGAGAGACAGTAAAAATTGTGAATTTAAAATTTTAAAATGCTATTCTTTTAAATAAGACAGTAAAGAAATCACTTACAAGGCAAATGAATATCAGGTTTTCGACAATCCTGGGACAAACTGTGACCTTCAGTAATGAAAATGTGTTGGCTGATCTGAAAAATGTGTTGGCTGATCTTGGTATTCAGAAAAACTTGTGGAAAATGTTGAGTTGGTAGTTGGGTAAAAGTAACTGCACTTAGCTAAGAATTATGTTGTATCTTTGCTTTATTTAGTTTGGCTTTTTAAAATACAGTACATTGAAGGAACCTGAAGATGCTACTGTAATATTTAGTGTTATTCAAGAAAGCAATTAGGTTGAAGTCTGTCCTGAGTCTTTGCCCAGTCAATCTGAGCTGGTGAGGAGGGAAGCAGAGCTGTGGGGCTTTAGCTCTGCTTTGTGTTCAAAAGCAATGGCAGCAAGTTCCATTTGCCTTCTAACCCGACACATCTGAGGCATAGGAAGCTGCAAATAAAGAAATGTTGTTACATCCTTGGACGGATCTGCTCAGTGGCTTTTGCAGGTTCTTTGCACGATGCATGACCCTCTGAAACTTCCCCTGTTCTGCAAGGCAAGGAATGAATGAATGGAGGTGTGTTTAAAGATAAAAAGAATAATTTCTTTTTCTCTTCATTTCAGTATTCACTTCTCCCTGAAACAGTGCCATTCTCAATCAGGAAAAGTGGAGACATTTTTTCCACAAAAGAATTTGATTATGAAAAAGATCCACATTGGTGAGACTGTATTTTATTCCCATGGCCTATTAGTTTATAGTATTTAGAGAAATGTTTTCTGACATACATAGAATGATTCCTGTTTTATTTTTCTTATTTAACAGTTACTTTTTAAATATAACAGTGACAGATCCAGACGGACTCAACTCAACTAAAACAGTGAATATAAATATAATTAACATCAATGATGAAAGGCCTTACTTTACCATGTGAGTAAAAATTTCCCATTACGCTCAAAATGTAGGTGTTTTCTCAGGTTTACTGCTTTGGCATCATAGGAGGGTTTAACATAAGGGCAAATAACTATGACAACAAAATACTACTGAAAAAAGGATTTAAATTTTGCTATGACTCCTATTCTTATACTTGGAAGCTTTGTTCTAATGTTCCACATTTATTCTTTTTTGTGTTCTTAATAGTTTAAAGTTTTCCAGGCTCTGCCTTCATGCTAAGAACAGCTGAACAAGCTTGTTTTACTTGTTAGCGTTTACAGAGGTTAAAGGTATGCAAAGATCTGTGGACAAGTTCAGACAAGGAGATTAATTTCACCCAGTGTGCATACAATCATATAGAGTTTGCTCCTTATGCAGGTGTGCATTTCACCATAACTGTGTTTATTCATGCAGAAATGTCTAGACATAAAAAGGTCTCTCTTTTGATCAGTCTTCCTCCTCCCAGACACACTTATAAACAATCCCAGTGATCTTTGAAACATTGTTGTCTCTTACTGTGTCATAAGCAGGAAATAGTGTCATAACACACAAGTCAGAAATAGTTTTTGACGACTAATGGAGTCAGGATATATTGAAAATTTGGAAAAATGAGAACAAATATGCATGTGCTACAAGCAAGCTGTTTTGCTGTGGAAAGCACAATGGACAGTTGTTTCTGAAGCAGGAGCTGACAATTATTACAATTGTTCTGACTCTGAGGTTGATTTGTCACTTGCATGAGACACTGATGGGATTCAAGGCACTGTCCGTGTGTGTCCCGATTGTGAGACTCTACAAGGGCCCTGCTGGGAATATTTGTGATGGCTCCTCTGCTGCCATCTCTGCAAAAGTGAAGACAAGATAGCACCTGGGGCCATGCCAGGAGGTTCCAGCCACTTGTTTGGAACAACCTCTGGGTGTTGTCTCAGCCCGGAGCAATGGATGGCTCCTGGGCCTAGGCCAATGATCTGGACCTTGATGGATATAGGGGTGAAGATAAAGAGTCCGAAGAAACAAAAGAATTAAATGTTAGAAATAGACGTGAATTGTTGTTGTTGTTGTTGTTGATAATGATGTTTTTGCTACCTACTTAATACTTGTTATTGTCCGCCATTACAAGAACGTTAATAGCTGATTCCATGTTACTGTACTTCTGCAAACAGGAGGAATCCTCTTCCCAATGCCAATGTCTGCGCATTGTGTTCCAGACTGATTATTGTCTCCTAATTTTGCCATTTCTGTATATTTGTCTTTGTTTCTGGAATGCTAAAAGAGCTCTTTTAAATATTTATTTACTTGTTTGAATTAGTGAAAGCTGCAGTGACTTGAGAATCTGTAACACCTAAGTTCTAAGACTCATTTGGCACAGATACAGTCTGGTATTTGTTTGAATCTTCTCCCTTTTAGATTGACACTACAGATAAAAAAAAGCAGCTGAGTTTGTAAAGAATTTTAGATTAAATTGTACTTCATGATCTATCTTTAATGAGCACATGTATGGCCTGTCCCCTGCTACAATGTGAGCTGCATGCTGGGGCTAAATACTTCCTGACACTGTAATAATTAGTGCTGGGTAAGAGCTAGAGAAACTTGAGAAGCTAGCAAACCTCCTTTATTTTACCCCAATCATAGCTGTCAAGAACAGAGTTTCAAAAGGTCTTTTTAATTGTTCCCATAGTATAAGCAAGTACATCTGTTTTTGGTGTTCACAACACTACACTGACATTCAGCCTTTTGAAATTGTTGCTGTTAAAATCAACAGACAACTTGTGGAATCAGGAAAACAAAGAAGACAAGAAAACAAACATATGCTTCCTTTGCAATTACGTTGCAGTGACTAAAAGGTCTGCATGAATCATCCTGTAAAAAGCCACTGGCACCTGGCAGACTGACACATATCAGACGTAGCTGTGTCGGAAGTGGCCCCAATTCTTCCCCTGCTGTACTGGTCCTTTGTGCTATAGGGGTGTGCTCAATAATGTCCCAGTTCTTCCCAAAATAACTTGTGGGGATGGGATAACAACCAGGTTGCAGAAGGGTTGGTAGGGCTGTGAGGGTGGAACGGTGGTGAGTTTGCTGTTCATAGAGAGGTTGGAGTTGGGGTTCCAGTGGGCCTAGGGAGCTTCCCACTTTTGGCCAAAACCAGTTAGAGCTGTAGGAGTGAATGGGATCTGTTTCTTTCTGCATGACTCTGGAAGCAACAGGAGAATAAGGAAGGAAGGGATTCACTGCCAAGGCTGAGATAGAAGCTTCCTAAATAACTGACACAACAGGCTTCAAAAACTCCTTGCTTTCTTCTGGTTGTAAGTTAGGTGTTTTTACTGGGAAAACCCTACATGATTTCTCTTCTGTCTGCTTGCTTCTTTTCATATGAACTGACAGAACAGTTGAAAATAGTGTGTCTTCATAACCATTTTAAAGTTGCAAGTGGAGATCTTGAGGCGTGGGATCGTCTGTTCTGTCTCTGCAATTCTCTGCTCCAATTGCTAAGTGCCCCATGATGTGTGTCTTCAGAGAGCAACAAATGATTTGTGTTTTCTTGTACTGGGAACTACAGACCAGTCAATTACCTAAGTGGAGACATAGAATGTTTTAAAAGTGCAAAAAGTATTTAGTCTCAAAACACACTTCTAATGTTTTTTTAAACTCTTGAGGATCTTCAGCTACCTTTGAGTTCTGGAATCTGGAGACGCGTGTGTGTTCATGTGTGTTCATGTGTGTTTGAGTAGTAGAAATCAGTCTTCTGAAATGCCTTGCACCGTTTTTGTGTCCTGGCCCATGCCTATTTTTGCATGTGGTTCAAGTACTGAAATTGTCCACCTGAGTACCCATGTGAACATCAAACTGCAACCACTGTAAGAAATCCTGCACAATTGCTTGCCAGGCCATATCTGACCTATAAAATTCAATTTATGGAAAATTTGGGAGCACTGGCATACTAAACAGCAGCAGTAGAGGACCATTTTCCCAATGTAATATGCATTAGAGAGACAGATGTTGCTGGGAGTGTGAGGCATGTTCCTCTGCTAGGCACTCAGAAGAGCGCTCCTTCCTGCCTTCGCCTACTGCAGCAACGATTCAGTTTCTCTGTAATACTGTTGCTCCACAAGAAGGCCCCAGCATTCATTCCAAAAGATGATTAGCTACATTACTTATTGTAATTTTTGCTTTTCTCTTTCAAAAGGAAGGAATTACAGAAAATGCCTTTATGAGCTGGTGGCTTTGTATGGAGATGGATGGCATGATTTAACTTCCTCCTACCTCCTCAACTTCCATGGTTCTATGAAGGTTAAATTGCTTTTACACTGGAAAAGTTGCAGAGGAAGAACACTTGCTTGTGTGGCTGTGTCATGCTTTATGAATACATGCCAGCTCAGCTACTGCTACATGTCCAGCTGGCAGAACCAGTGACTGGGATATTTATCCAGACATGCAAATAGCCGTCTCTGAGCCCAGCATGGCCATGGCTTTGCTGCTACAGTTGGCTTCTCAGTGAAATCTATAAACAGCTGCCCTTACAAACAAGATGCATACTTTGCTGAATTTTATCTTGTAGAAAAAAAAGAATCTACAGGGTTCCAGAGGAGCAAAGCCCAGGCACCATTGTTGCCAATATAACAGCTAAAGATCCTGATGATGAAGATTCTCCTAGCAGACTTTTCTACAGCATCCAGTCATCTGACAGATATTTTTCCATAAACTCAGGTCAGACAAACAAAAATGTGATTTCTGACATCTGAAAAATAATAAAAAAAAGACTGACTACTGTGGAGAAATTATTTTTGTCTTGCTTTTAAATAGACTTACTTTATTTTGTGGCTGCCTATAGCAATAAGGAATGCTCAGTCCCTTATTAAGGTCAGATTCTTTGGTCAGCTCACCAACACTTGGTAAGATATCTTGAACAAAGTAGACCAAAGATGACTTCTTGACAAATATTGACTTATGGCTGGAGGGCAATGGTTCCTTGAATGGAAGTAAGATTGCTGATTTATTTTTAATCTTTGAGGACTGCAGTGACCCTTCTGGGGCTCTTGAAACAGCGGCAAGTAGTTAGACCATGATGTCCTCCCTCCTGTCTGAAATCCTCTCTAGCACTGAGCTGCACAGCAAATCTATACCTCAAGTTCATTTTTCCATTGACAGCCCTCCTCAGGCAAGACCATCCAAAAAGGGTCCTCTCTTTCATGGTGATCTTATCTTCTCCATGCTCTCTGGGGTCCCTACATTTGTTTCTCAGGAATTTTCCCTCCAGGGCTGGCACTCAGTGACAGCTTTGCTCCTTGTCTGCTATTGCTTTAGAACTGTTTATCACAGTTGTAAGAAGTGCCACACAACACAGTGCTGTGGGGGATAAGGATGATCCTTAACGCTTTGGATTTCCTATGCCCTTTGGCCTTGTATTGCCACCTTCCTCCTCAATTACACTCCAAAATGCAGAGGATGTATGCACTGTTCTTTTAACTCCTTTGTGCTCTGGGAATAGTACTTGTACTGTGCCATAAAAATCTTCTATTTTTGACAGAGGCAAACAGAAGTGAAAAAACAGTATTAAGTGAGTGGCTGACCAGAACACTTGGCACAGTGTCATAGCTCTGTTGATGTGTGAGTAGATTTGGAGGTCCTGAAGGATGCTTGAATGATAACTGGAAAGTGAAACGCTCTTAGTAGCTAGGGAGCAAGGACAGCACTGGCATTAGCAGCTCATTGTCCTTGATGTTCTGTGAATGCGCTCAACTCTGGCTTGCACTAGAAGCCTGAGAGTAAGGGAAACCTTAATGCTTTACAAGCCCTCTGCTAAGACCTCCTAAGGCTTATTCTTCAGCAACAGTATCTAGCCATTTATCTTACCCAGAATGTTCAGAGCCATTTTGAATCACTTAAAAAAAATAACTGAACAGGCCATGATTTCCACAGAGCAGAAGACTTTTTGGTCTGCTACCTGTCTGTGGAGCTGCGCTGCCCTCTTGCACATACACCATGACTGTTTGTTGTTTCCCCTCATGGTGAATGTCTGACTTCTGGCTGCTCTCTGACAGCAACTGGAGTGTTGCAGGTGAGCGGGAGGATCGACCGGGATGCGCTTCCACTGCGGCTCCATCCTAACATCTCACTGATAGTCCGGGTGGAGGACAGCCCGAGCCATGGCCATGCCAGTGAAATGGAGATCACAATCATTATTGATGATGTCAATGACAACCCACCAGAGTGCAATCCTTCTGCCTTCAGGTATGGAGTCTTCCTTGCCTTGGCGCTGCCTTGCTGCCCCAGACCAGTGAGCCGATTAGGGCACATCCCCAGACCTACAGCTGGGGCCTTAAGTGGACATTTGTCATTAGCCTGTCCATTGTACAGGGCTGTTATCCATCACAACATAGGGATCAGATTCCGGGTTGCTTTCTCCGTTGTTGCATATTTAAAACTAGGACTTCACTTAAAAAACAAATCAGTCCTTTGGCCTGTGATATATGAAGAATTCAAAAGGAGAAATATGAGTTGCTTTAATGGGAAATATGTTTGTTTTAAACAGGAAAGAAGCAAATGAAAATACAGCTCCTGGGACATTTCTTGTTGATCTTAGAAATTATTGTAAAGATATTGATGCTGATCCATCAAACAACCAATTTAGTTTCACTGGATTATCTGGTTTTGGAAGTAATAATTTTTCTCTGGAGTCAACTGTGTCTGGAAGACTTGTGGTCAGTCATTTGTGGCTTTGTGTTAGATTACCCCATTAGAAAAGTCAACTTATGAAATATTTTAAGGGATTTTTAAAATTCATCACACAAGAAAAAGAATTACTGTAATCCATTTCACAGTAGGTATTACATGGAGAATGACTGTTTTCCTGGTTATGGACTATATACCCCTGGATAGGATGCTTTCGAAGAATTCTACAGAATTTAGTGAACAGAGACTGTTTTCTTCAGTTTTAAATAGATGTGCTAGATAAGATTGAAAAAAATATTCTTTTTTAGGGAGTGTGAAGCACCAACTTTGATATAGATAAACAGAGAAATTTGATGCCATTTCATACCCATTTACTCATGACAGACTGTGGAAGATCCTTGCTATTCAGCATGAGGAATTTAAATACTTGAGAAATCTCATACTCAAGTAACTCAGTAACTGGTCAGAATTGTAAACCACTTTGAGTGGAAAATTTTCACAAAAGTGTGGTGGGATTTTCACTTCTGTGATTTTGCATGTCAAAATATGGATTCCTTATGTTGATAGCTGCTGGCAAACTTGCATTGGCCAGAACCCCACCAGTTCCTGGACATGTGCAATGGTGGTTGGTTTTTTTTTTTTTGCTTTAAAAAGAACCATGAGCAACTGCAGAAAAAGGGAAACAACAAAAAATAGGCCTCCCGTCTAACAGACAAGAGTGCTACAGGAGTGGTAAAATGATTTTGTATGGTTTAATTTTAGAACTGAGGTTTCCTTGTCAATAAGAACTGCCCTTAGCTGCTTCATCTGCCAACATAAAAAGCATTTTCCTGGCTGCACAGGATATGATTGTTGTCAAGTCTTAGATCACTGTGTATGTACAATGTAACAGACTATACCAAGTATCCTGTTCCTCCAGGAATCTCCCTGAAGAGACAACCAACAGTGTGTAAGTCCTGCTGCTCCAAAGTTTGTGAGGCTTCCACAGCAAGATAGAAAGCACAGGATTTAAATCCTAAAATCCTATATGAGCCACCATTCAGTAAAGACTTTGGTTCCTGGACAAACACTTGTGGCTGGACCTGATACCTTTTTTTAATGTCTACAGGCATGAGCTCAAGTAATAGCTCAAGCTATTAGTGTAAGAAATAGCAGATCCTTGTTGAGCCAAGAAAAGGCAGCATAAATAGCCAGCTCATTACACAAGCTTTGAATTGACTAGGTGAAAGGTCAAGACCTTATCATCTAAATGATTAAAATTTCTGCTCTCAAGGGGAGGAAATGTTGTTGGCAGAAGCGTGAGCATGTAGAAAGAGCCTGGAATTCAATCCTGGAATTGACTGCTACCCTGTGTTATTCCTATAGAACTGTTCTATATACCCAAGGGGCAAATCACACTTATAGATCACTGAAAAGAGAAATTGTCATCATGTGTACTGTGACTTCATGTATGGAGGTACAAATATGATTGTGTTCCTTTCTACTTAGATGACTGGAACTATTGATTTAGAAAACCCAGCTAATCCAGGAGTTGAAGTTTATACTTTGACTGTCAGAGTACAAGATATTGCCCATCCTACCTACTCAAGCAAGTATCCATCCCCTTTACATTTCTTCTGATAGTGTTGTGTGCTGTAACAATATGGAGAGAGGAATACCATATGTATTTTGAATATATGCATGAGAAAATTTCACAGCCATACTTAACCATGATTTAATCTTCTGTTATATTTCCAGATATCATCTACATTTACATCAGGATAAAGCCAGTGAATGAATTTTTTCCAGTCTTCAGTAATTTATCTTATGTATTTAGTGTTTCAGAAATTACTAAAGGTACAGTAAGTAGAACCTAAATGATAGAAATAATGTTGTCATGCTGTTAAGAGCCTTTTTGCTCCAAATGAATTTTCATATATGTAGATGAGGCAAATGGCTCGAAGTTCCAGTTCAACTAGGGTCTCACCATACAACCACCTACTACCCTTAAATAGACTAAACTGGCAAAAACTCCAATTGTACAGATGGAAGCTGAGACACAGACAAATTCAGCAATTGCACAAGAATTCTGGGGCAGTGCCAGGAACTAAACTCAGATGTCTCATTTTATACTGTCTTTGTGCTCTTGCTAAATTAGCCTTTTGGAGGGACTGTGGTGCACAGAAACCTTTACAGACTGACACAGATGAGTGAGGACTCCCTTGGCCCAGCTACAGAGCACTTCTGCTGAGGTTCTCTACACACTCTTGTGTTCTGTATTTACTGCTAGCAGCCCATGCACAGGGGAGCCATAGCACACCATAGGGAAATAGTGCTTATCCCACCCTTGCTTTAATTTTTAGTCAAAACTAAACCATATCTTTAGTTCTGTTTCATCTGTACCTTCTGTTACTTTAAATGTTAATGAAATATGGATTTTCTGTCTCTTAGTTGGATCTAGCATTGGAAGAGTGCATGCCACAGACAAGGACTGGCCACCCAATGTCATCACTTACTCCAGTGTTGCTGGAACTGCCTCCAGGGATTACACAAATATCTTCTGGATCAGCCCAACAAAAGGAGATGTGAGAATTTTAGCTAGATTAGACTATGAAACAACTCAGAAATATATTTTCACAGTACAGGCCTCAGACCAAGAGAAGTCTACAACAGCATCAGTGAGTTAATCCGCTCTACTGCTTTGCCTTTAGCTACATCTTTCTCTCTTCTTCCTGGCAAGAACAGTAAGACATTGGGCAAAGAACTTTGGCCTGCAAAAGGCTAATGCAACCCTGCCCAGTAAAATATTACTCAGATGAAAGAGGAGTTGTTCACTCAGTGTTGGTTTATTTCTCACAAAAAGGGTAAAGCAATATTTTACTATTTTTAACTGTGATGTTTGTTTCTCAGATTTTTTCCCTTATTTTACCTGGACAGTGAAATTATTTTCTGTACCTTAGACAATTCATGTTATTCTTTGTGGCTACAGAGGTACTAGAAAATAGAAAAAAGACGGGGTCATGAGGCCAGATAACACAATCTAATTGTAGCCATGGCTAGTGGCAAACTCTTTTTGGAATCTATGCAGTGTCCCTTGGTCCTCAAACATACTTTTGGTTTCTTCTATCATTTTTATCCCTGAAAAGTGTTCAAAGTAATGTGAGAATTGTGTTGCGGTGTATCAGAGTTGTGTTTTCATGACGTGGTAGAGAGAGGATGTGAATGGGAGGAGAGCTTGGGGAGCCTCTTGGGTTAGAGTCAGCGAGCCAGCCCAGTAGCTGTGTCCACTTGGCCTGCTGGAGTTGTGCCTTGCCCTGACCATGACCTACTTTTGTCCCTAATGGTGTTATCTGGCAAGAGCCAAGACCATTCTAGGTACCAAGAAAGCCTTTAACATGAAGGTTGAGCTTAGGTTTTCTGCCCAGACCTATTTTATTCAGAAAAAAAGTATAGATGCTATATCCACAAATGTATTTTATAGTAACTTCTTTCAAAGAATCCCAGTGTCCTTCACATACAGGCTCCTTTGACTTCTTTTCACACTTTTTCCCTCATGACTCCTTTACATTTGATTTTTACACATCTCTTGAGGGTGACACAGGTACTAGGCTTGTTTTTCATTCCAGCCAAGCACCACCCATAGAGTTGCTATCTAGGAGGTATTTAATCTCTTTATCATCTATAATGTTTCAAGGTGATGATTGATGACAATTTAGCATCAGAAGCTTTTAACCACATCAAGCTTATCTGTTGCCTGACTAACAGACATTAGAAGAAAAAATTTCGGGAAGGGAAATGTTTTTCTTTTGGCTAATTAATCCCAGACAACATCAAACACATCTGGTGCTACTCAGGGTGCTCCTACCCTTGCAAGGGGCCATTACCAGCATTTCTCTCTCAGTAAAACAGTCTATAAACACTCCTCCTTCCATGGATCATACTCTAAATGGTTATTGAAGATGCTAAGAGGCCTAACTAATGACTACAAAGCAAACTGAGAGTTTTGGAAGGGAGTTTAAAGATTATGTGGTACCATTATTATTTCTTATTTTAACTATAACACAATTCAGGTTGTTCAAACAGACATATCATCTTGAAAACCCTTCACTTTTGGAAGATGGCTCAAGTTACAGAACCTGTTCGCAAAAGAATGCTGATCACAAGAAAAATTGACGGACAAATGATCACAGGCATTTTCTGGCAGGAGCTAGGTTGGAAGGGGGCTTCAGTGCTCTTCAACGGTTGTTGATTAAAAGAACAAAATAGGGAAAACCAAACAGTTTCTGAAATTAACAAAAATCTGTCTCAGCACATTGAAGCAGCTTCAGCTTGCTACTGCTCTTTTCTTCCAGGTAACTGTGAATGTTTTGGAGGTAAATGATGAAGAACCAGTTTGTTCACCCAATTTCTTCTCACTTCAAATCCCAGTCAATTTAGCTGTTGGGACCAATATTAATGGCTTCAGGATTGAATGTCAAGATCGTGATTCTGATCCCAGGTCTTTCCGTTACTTCATTAACGAAGGTACTGTGTCACAGCAGGCGAGCTGGGAACAGTGAAAAAAAATAGTGAATGCTGATAGTTCACCTATATTTATAAACAAAAATCTAACATAGTGTGCGTGCTGCTTTTAATGGTGGGCTAGCTGTGATCCCCACATTCTGCACATCATTACATTGATCCTCTCTCCACAAGCTGGCTACTGGTGCTACTTGGTGCTAGCAGCTAGAACCACTCCCTTTGCAAGGCTGGATTGCCTGCCATATTAATTAAAAGGCTATTAATTACACAGTTGACAAGAACTTCAGAAGAATGAGTTGGAATGGTGTGCAGTTTCAAATTTCCCTTCCAATTACAGCTGAGTAAATATTGAGAAATGATGGAAAGTTCTGTATCTCTGTGTATCTCATCATCACATAGATGCTGGTGTACTGTTCAAAACAACTGCTCAAACCTGCATGTCACAGGTCTGTGATGTATGCAATAAACTCTCATTTTAAAAATCCTTCTTTGAACCTCATGATCAGCTGCATCCACTTGGAGAACTGCAGTAGTGGGATGCAGATGGGATGACAGCTTCGCAAAAATGGAAACACACTCTCTTGGGGCAATTCCTTCTCTTGTTGCTGAGGTGACTGCTTTGAAGGAGGGAGCAGATTGTCCAGGTGCCAGCAAAAAGCTGTGATCGTCAAAAGAGAGAAACTCTGTCCTACTGCAGCCTTTTGATGCCACAGATGGAGCTTTGCAGACATGGTATTGACACATGAATTTATGCAATGGCTGTGTTAGTGTATTACTGTCTGACCACAGGCCCAGTCGTGGTGGTACAGACCTGGGCTGTGTCGTGCATTGGCCTCTTAGCCACAGAGCAGCTCATAGTACTTTTTGTGCTACAAGACAGGCATGGCCTTCAAGGATGTGTCAACTCTTGATCTCTGTGGGGCCACAAGGGCAAAGCCAAAGCTCATTTGGTGTCTTTTGAAGGCTCTGATTTCATGTATATGTGGTCTGTCCTAACAGATCCTAACAGCTGGGGCTGCTCTGCCTGCAGCCACGGCCATGAGCAGCTCTCCAGCTACAATGGAGAGAAAGCAGGGGGTGGGGAGCCAGCATTTCTGAATCCTTCTCCCTGCCCCATGGTGCTGACAAAGCACTGGAGGCAATGAATGCACTGAGTCATTAACTCTCTTCAAAGGCCACTGCCTTTGGGCGGATGAAGAAGCCATGGAGAGGGGCTGGAGCAACACTCCAGGGACACCCCAGCAGCAGAATGAGCCCTACCACAACACAGGTTGTGGGGTCCTCACCACAGCTGGATGTTGTTGGGTGCTCCTCAGGTTGTAAGTTCAGATCATTCAGGTGTCCTCTTGTATGCCCTATGGCTCTGAAGTGTTTCCACAGCCTTCTCTCTACTATGTCCCCATAGAGGGTCTTATTCTAGATTGTAATGCTTTTATGACTGTGTTCTTCGAAATTATTTTATATGGTACAAGGAAGATCAAGGAGCTTTTCTTGTCATTGACATTTCACCACACCTCACCATTTGTTACACACATTTACTTTAATATAGGATTCAGGTAATTTTTTTTGCATTTTTGTGTTTGCAGGCAATGAAAACAGACATTTCATCTTTTCCCCAAGTGCTGGCTCCAACATATCTCATCTGATTCTTGCATCAAGGTTTGACTATGAGAGTGGACTTGATACAAACTGGATTTACAGTCTATGTGTCCACATAACAGATGACAATTTAGTATCTGCCAGGGACAAAATTACACACTTAATTAAAACTGGAACAGTGACTTTAAGCATCAGAGTTATCCCAAACCCAACTACTGCTACAACCACTACGGTAAGTTCACTAAAACTTATGTCCAGTTTTGTATTTCTTTTATGGAGTAATCTCCACAGGCGTAAAGAAAATAGAGTAGATGTATGCAAAAGGAAAGCAAAAATCTAGAGTGCATCTAGTCCTGGGAGGTTCTGAGCCCTGTGCTCTTACAATGAAGCCAGAGGTGGTTGATGTGCTTAGTGTCAGGAAGGATTAGTCCCAGGTACAGAGTTATAACATGTGTTTTCTATTTCAGTTTCTAAAACAAAAAGGGCAGGAAGCCAAGGGACCAGGCACGCTGCCATTACCATGCAACTGGAAAGCTAAAGATTTTGGCAGTTTTATTAATAAGGAAAGAGCAGAGATTGACCTTTGCCTGGAACCTTAAAATTACCTCATGCATTTTGCACTACCTCTTTTTTTATTCATTACTATTCACTCCCCCAGCTGCCTTGCAGTTTCGTGTGCTTCTTTACCATTGGAGCACATTAATTTGTGGCTATCAAAGTTGAAACAGACAACAACAACAACAACAACAACAACAACAACAAGTCCTCATCACTTAATAGGGTCTCTTTTCCAGACCTGGGGTAACTGTTGTGTAAGACTTGGAGCAGCATGTCAGGAACTGAAGCAGTTTTGCACAGCCTCAGTGTGTCTCTGAAGTTTCAGCAAATTTCAGACAGAAAATCCAGAGGGCTTGGATGGGTTTTTCCTGAACTCCATGCCCATGTGATGGTCCATAGCTGAGCTGAGGAAGCCTGCACAGCTTTTGGCAGCTCAGGTGGGATCTAACCTTGCACAGCCTGTGGAGCTCTGGGCCTGTGTCCAAGCAATACTGTTCACCTCTCTGCACAGCTATCCCAATTGAGCTCTGTCTTACCAGTTTAATTTTGAAGCTAGTGGACCTAGCTTCATCAGGCTAGTGGAGGATATTCAGAGAGCTGGAGGGCACAGAGTTTGCTTTTGGATTGCCTGTAGATGTGACACCGCTTGATGGTACAGACCACTCTGTCCCTATCCTTGTACCAGTCCCCCCTTCAAGCCTTGCCGCACCATCTTCCATCATACACAGTCCATCCATTCCCTGCCTGCATAAGGCATTACTCTTTTCTCTCTGGCATGCAGGAATGAAAATACGAGTATCCAAGTGAAGTGGTAAGAGAAGCCTTTGCCCTAGAATGGTCTAGATCTTCTAGAGGCTTCTGCTAACTGAGCCAGAATCAAAGGATCCTGCAAACAGCACATATGAGTCTGGTTGCCTTGCTGTGAAAATGCTTAGATCCAAATTTTCAGACTGATTAATAACAGTGTTCTTATCTAATGCTCTTTTGGGAAGGAATAAATGATTTTTGCACTGCCTTCTACTCCCCCAACTTGATGTGGATGTAAAAAGTTAAGCTGAATAAACTTATTCTGTATTTCTTTCCCATGCTTTATCACAAATACAAACAGTCTCAGCCACATACCACAGCACTAAATCTGTCTCCCCAGAGATATCAGCCTTCCACTTTCAGGCTATTTTCCAGAAGAACACTTCCATTACAGCAAGTTCTCCCATCACTACTCTTTACACGTGTTCAGTGCAGCAACTTGATGAGTCAGAAACTGGAAAGCCAGTAGTGTAGAAAAGAAGCCCCATCACAAAAAGTCACTTGTGACTTCAGTCCAGGTGAGGATAAAGTGGTGGTGGTGATATTGATATTATTTGAGCCTTTCTCTGAGGATTGGATATATCTTTTTCTAGACAAGACTAAATAGGTTATTTTAAAATCATCCTTAAGTGGAATAAATAGATACCCTGCTCAATTTCATATTCAATGTGATTGCAAATGTCTTACAGAAAATGAAATAAAAATTTCCGTAGATGATAAAAACTAATAGTATCACACTAGGTGATGAACTAGGTAGAGTAAATGAGTAATTTCTGAAATGTGCGAAGAAAATTTCATGATGGGACCTTAATGAATGAGCTGCTAGCACCAAGTGATGTGCCAGCTAAGAGATGTGTCTCCTGACACTCAGGAAGTTGTGGGAGATTGCAACTGTTCAGGAAGTGTGGTTTTTCCTTCTGGAACAAGCCACTGGGTAAAAAAGGAGTCCCATTTCTTTTTATACAATAACCCAGTTCCTTTGGGTTCAAGTCTTCTTACAAAGCAGGCTGAATGATCATTGCATTGAAGATGACCTACTTCCAGCTTTGCCTTAGGTAACAAGAAAACATAATCTCAGTAATGGCAGTATTCCCTGAACTTGCCTGCCCTCTAACAGAGTGCTTACAGCCTCTCAGGCAACCTGAGGCTTTTAAACTCCACCTCGACATGCTTGTTTTATACAAGATAATGAAACATGATCTGGAACCTCCCCTTTTCCTTGTGGGTGGGCTCGATTTCACCTGCCTTTGGTTGCCTCAGGAGTTCAGTGGTCCATCCCAGGCATCTGAGCTGCCTTGGCAGTCAGCAGGCAGGCACATGGGATGAATCACCGTCTCCCTCCACCTCCCTGCGCCCATCATCCGCAGAGCCGCGGGGCAAGCTCGGGCCAGGTGCCTCATGCAGAAGTTCAGCCAGATGGTGATGTTCAGGTGATGTTGGTGTCAGCATGCAGCCTCAACTCTTCCTGTCTTGTTTTAAAAGCCTGGCTTCACTATTGTGACGAAAAGGGAAAACCTCTACTCGTCGTCGGCGTGGTACGTGCCGTTCATCATCACCCTCGGCGCTTCGCTGCTCCTCGGGCTGCTGGGCTACCTGGGGCTCCAGCTGCTGCTGCGGCTCCGCCGCCCGGCAGGGAAGGCTCGGCGCAGCCCCTCGTGAGTCCCCCGAACCGCCCTAGGAGGGTTCAGGCCTTTCAGCCGCCATTATATCCATGCTTTAAATGTTTCCCCGTTTCCCTTAATGCCCTGTACTGTAGGAAATGCCAGTACCAGGTACAGCTATATTGGGTGTTCATGATATGAACTCAAGGAAATGTGTCCTTGGCGGGTTTTTGTCCCATGGGTTTAGTAACATTAACATTGGCAGAAGGTAGAAGTGGAATTAGCAATTATAACCTGTAAAGGCAGCTATGATCATGAGGCTCAGTCGAAGCCTGTGCCAGACTGTGCTGACCACAAATATTTTGGTTTGTATTTGACCCCACTCCAAGGGAGCTCCCATCTAGGTAGTTACTGGATGCATTTTCCTCCCTCTCAGCTACAGATCCCAGTGTCCTTTGCAAATATCAGTGCTCATGCCAAATTCATTGTTCTGGCAAAACATCTGCACGTTTCCTGGAGTTTTACCAAGCCAGTTACAAGGCTCTGGTCCATAAAGCTTACCTCTAAGTGTTCGTGCTTGGCAAAAGGCATGGAAGCACCTGGGACCAGCTCTGAGTCACTCTGAGAAGTGCTGAGATCCCTGCTGGCTGCTTTCTCAGTGGGCTGGAGCCAGGCTGCCTCTAAATTGACTTTGTACTTCACAAGACAAAGACAAGCAGTCCTTTAAGTGACTAGGATAGAAAAAACCAAAAAGGATTTCTATAAGTATTCTCAGGATTTGGACATCAGTTTAGAACTACTATATGACTGTGACTATAGTTCAAATTGTGTGAGCAAGGCATTAACAGCTTGTGATAAAAATGAAAAATTAATTTAAGATACTGCTATTATTTATTAATTGGGCAAATGATTTATTGGGAGCTGGGGTATCTCATTAAAAAGCAATTCTATATTTTCAAAAACATTTATAGCCATTCAAATATTTTAAATTAAAAATGTGTTATTCTCTGAGCACATCAGGTCAAAAAAATTGACCTTCCTCCAAGGATGGAAGAAAAAGACAATATCTGAAAATATATTTTTCCAGATTATATAAATCCATTATGCTATCATCAATAAAACTTTATTATTTTAAGAACATTCCTTCTGGAAGAAATGTTAGAGCAATGCTCAGGACTGCTTTCCTGTTTGAGAGCAGCATTAAATGATGCAGGCTTTCTGTGAAAGCAAAATCAGAAACCAAATAAATCAAACAAATCTCAGAACTCTGGGAAACACATCCTTCTTGCCAAGTGAAAGAGAATAAAAATCATGATGTTTTATGCAGGGAAAATCATGACATTTGTTAACTATACTTTTAATCTTCTTTTCATTACAGGATAAATGCTCCAGGTGTGTACCTCTTTTCTATTTTTTAATGCTTCAAAACAAGACCTTGTTTATGATTCTGTCTAAAATATGTAAAATAATTTCTAGATATAAATTTGACATAGTAGAAGGGTACTGAGACAGATATCAGATAATCCTGGCCAATTATGGGAGGCCTGACAAAGTGATTTTATGGCCTTTTTAGTCTTCAAATCTGTTAACTATTAGGCAAAGCCCAAATTCAAAGTAGTCTGGTATTCTGGCATGGATGCTAAAGAATTACTGTATTTTTCACACACAATTTATATGCTATCTTTTAAAAAATAATCCCAGCCATCTATAGCACCTTCAAGAGCCCTCTCTACTCTAATTCCCTGTTCTCTAATCACTTCATTTTCTCCCTTGGCACCATTACTTCACATATATAAAGATTTATTTTGAAGCATTGGTGCTTTTAAAGGGGTTTGTATAAATTAGCAGGGAGATAAATGACACATGGAAAAGCATGATCTTTTAGGCAGTCTTGTTCTTTTTAGTTCCATTGCATTTTTGCTAGAAAGCATTGCTCAAATGGGCTCACTGCTTTTGTAATTCCACTTTCCTCAGTCAGTATCTCCCAACAACACAGGACTAACAAACCCCACAAAATTAGCTGTTCTCTTGGATGCCCAATTTGAGACATTTCAATATTGGCTGGTTCCCAAAAAGTGAATGCTTTTTTCTTTCTGAAAAACTGGTTCCCAAATGCTGGGCAGCAAAGTCCAGACAGAGCAGGCTTCCCATCAGTGCTCAGGTTGAGATCCACATGCAGTACATCAGAGTTTTGCACACCTGGCTACAAAGCACATTTGTGGCCAGGCACAGTTCTTTTCTCCAAAGAAAGGCCATTAAACAAATTGGCAAGGAGTGAGCAAGAAGAACCCTCATAGCAACTAGTTGGGTATTATCCACAAATCCATTCTGTCGAGATGCCCATGGCACTGCTGCTGTATTTGTTTGCATGTGGGATGAGTTAATAGTGTGGTAAATTTGCACACAACCAAACTGTTCTTCAATCTGAATTTTACTTCACAGAAAATGCAGCTCTTCCATGTTTTGTCTCCAAGCTGATATTTGACACAAGCTTTTCAATCACAAACATTCATGTAAAAAAATAATCTGCATTTCTGGTTCAGATATTCCCAAAGGTGAATTTCAGTATTTGTTCATATTATTTAGAAAGGGAAACCTGTTTTATAACCATTGCTATTCATTCATTACTGACTTTTCAAGACTAGTCTTCTGATTAGTCACTGGCAACTGTGGATTCTCACTTAGCATTTGAAAATAAATAAGACTAATTTAAGATGTCTCAGCATTTGAGCAGAAAGAATGTCTATTTTATTAAGGGAGTCTTGAGTTTAGTGTCTATAGTCACTATCAGAGAATTCTGGTTATTAAAAATGTGCGTTTTCCTTTCTGTAGAAAAGAAGAAGCCTAAGAAAAATGTGGTTGTGGTAAGTACTGCTGGCCACAAAAGAAACCCCAGTTTTGCAGCCCCATCACGCAGCACGATCATAGGACCCTTTCTATGAATGCTGTCTGTTTTCCAAACAGAATATAAAAATTATAGGCAAGGAAAAAATTATTGCTCTCAAGTGCAAAACACTTCATTGTCCCAAATGGCCTCTGTGTTTGGAAGCAACATGGGGTGTGAGGGGTGCTTTCCTGCACTGGAGCCCCTTTGCTTCCAAGTGCCAAAATACTGTACTTGGGAGGTCAGACATGCTGTGCCCACAACAATGACAGGGACATTCACTGCACAGGTGGGACAAGTGCCCCAGCTTCACAGATGGCAGTAGTGCATTGCTGAGACACCACTGACCTGAGGAGCCAACTCTGACCCACCTGAGTGCAACCAGTAAGGTATGCCAGCTGTATAGAGTTTGGCCTTGATAAGCTATTTGCAGCAAAATGCCAAAGATGTTTCCACTGTTGGAGATGTTTCTTTGCTCCTGGATCTTGGGGCTCCTTCCTATTCCTTGGGGCATAGACATAATTGCATAAAGGTTGCATAATTGCTTAAATAGACATAATGCTCTCAGGCACTGAGAGCATTGGTGTGGTTCCTGGAGTGGTCCTTTGCAGGTCCAGGAGCTGGACTTCGATGACACTTGTAGGTCCCTTCGAACTCAGGAGATTTTGTGAATCCATGCAAGGCACTTTGATTAGTGAACTAGCTCTCCCCAAATTTTTCAGAGATGGGATTCCTAAGCCTACTCTGGATGGAGGAGACCCTCTTGTGATTACACATGTGGAGGCATTTAGCATGTCAGAACTTATTAATTCTCCTTTAAATATCTAGTGATGAAACCCTACACCACAAACGGCTCTTGTTGCCAATTTAGATTAAACACAGCCTAAAGGAATGTAACATACAGGTTACACAAATCCACCTTCATCCATGTAGGTCACCATTTCCTAGTTACAAGTTTCCAAGCTCCTCTGGACTCCTTCTGACTTAACTAATTCACAGGTATCATTTCACATTTTGTGTTTCCTCACAGACAATGACAAAGCTAAACACTATCTTTGATGGAGAAGCCAGAGATCCAGGTAATAAAAAGCAATTATCAGAGGACATGAATACTAGGCTGGAAACAAACTGAATTAGTTGATTTAAATATGGTTTAACATTGTCTTTTCATGTTTCCAGTTTGCTATTTCCAAGGAGAATGGGAGCTATATCTCAAATAGTGCAAATCAAGACATTTGTAATGGTAGAATATACTTACAGCCCTTGAAAGCTCACATCTGATGGTCAGGCTGTTTGCTACTCCTCTGCTAAACTGGAATGTATGGATGTGGTATGGGAGGGTGGGAGAGAGGAGGAATTTGCTGCAAGTCTCCTGGTGTCTCTGGTGCTGTCATAGCTACATGGTCTCACCAAACTCATGTCTGGGAAATGGCCAAGAGATTAATGTCACTGCAGTGCTGCCTTAATCTCCTAAACTGGATGCAGGGTGGGTGGCTGAGTTACTGGCTCCTGCACAAACCTCTTCCCTTACAGCAACAGTGAATTGCTGCTGTTTATCCAAGGCTCAGGCATTGCTTGTTGGAGAGAAAAGGAGAGGCCATCAGCTGGTGACAGCAGCTACTGTGTCACCAGACTCCAGCTCTGCAAATTCTGGGCATATCTGATTAACCAGCTGGGAAAAGTGAAAGTGAGGGGAAAGCTACAAACCTCAGGATAAGCTGAGGAGCTCATCCAGCTCCCCAGGTGACAGCCACTGCTCTGCAGCAGGGCTCATTACAGGAAAAATATTTTTGTTTTCCTGAGGACTGATCTGACTTACCTCATTCCACAGCCCCTGCCTGAGCCACTTACTTTGATGCTTGGCCTGGAATTAAGGTACCCAGCCCTGTGCCTAATGGCTGAGGGCTCCAGCATGGAGATAGGGTGCTGGTAAAATGTGACAATCAGACAAAAGAGGTTTTTGACAAATAGATCTGAAAAAAGGTCTGAAACAGGAGGTCTAGAAATCATCCAGGAGAAGGCAGGCTTGTTTCAAGGCTTGGAGTCATCTGGCCAATTTCCACCCAAGTGCCTGTAACTTGTGTTTCTTATTAGCTGGCTCAGAGCTGTTGGATGCCTTGAGCTAATGGGAAACACTAGGCATGGAGACTTCAGTACAATTTGGCAAACAAGTGGGACCCTACTGTGTAATTAAGCCCATCCACAAGGCTGCTCAAGGCCGGTTTGATCCAGGTCCAAGCTCACCTGCTATTTATAAAGAGATCTGGAGGAATGGGCTCCAAAATCCCTGTTTTTCCCCCTGTGTTACTGCATTTCTAATATATTAAACATGGATAGTCTCTAGGCTCTGCAAGAGCTGCTTTCCAGTTTTCTTGCAGGGCTGCTGGGGCTCCCTTTCTCAACAAACCTGAGCATACTGGACTTAGCATAAGGATGTCTGAGCCCATCCAAACAGTCATCCAGAGACAGCATTTGTGTCGTGCCTGGCACAAACATTAAACTCTAACACAGCTCTGTGGTGACAGCAGGGAAATGTGTGCTCCCCACTTCTCCCTTCTCTTCCCTACAGCTCATTGCAAACCCTAGAGCATTAAAGGTTGCTGATTTGGAAGTAAGATTTAATAATTCCTGGGACATCATCTGTTGAGCATGTTTAAGAGGGATGGTCAGAACCTGTTTCCTGATCTGGGCTGCTTTAACATGCCTGCCTTGTAAGCATTCAATGAAAATAACATGTAAAGAGATCCAGTTTCATCCTGAGTTGCTCAAATTGTGTAATGTGTCACAAACCATTAATTCTGATACAAACTACAACATTTAGTAACACATAACTGATGTTTCTTTCCAAGCCTTAATGGTCTTTTGTTCATCTCTTATTGCTAATGTTTAAGAAAGTGCCATTATAGCTTCTGATTCTCTGTTTAGCAACATACACTGAGTTACACTGTGAGATTATCACACTGGACTCATGGTAATTTTTTGACTTATCTCTTGGTAGCAATGAACCGAAGAAGATATTTGCTTTTAATGACAAATAGAAATTACCCCTAAAACCTGAATAGAGACAGGAATCTTCCTGACAAGGGAAGGTAGCCATGTGTGCTAAACAGCTCAAATTTAACAATATTTTATATATATATTAAAGAATTGTGTACTTGTATGAAGCATGCAGTACTTCACTCTATTAATGGCAAAGTGGAAGGCAAGCCAGGAAGAAAGCATTTCACACAAATAGAGAAGAAACTCATGCAGCCAAGACTCCCTGGATCTCCAGATCCTGGGTCAGTCCAGATGAGCTGACATGGCCTGGAAGATGTATGTAACATATTGTGCCCCAAAGAAGGAGTTGCTACCTTTGGTAGGCAACTCTACTATGGACCTGTTTGTCACACTGCCCATGTTCATCTCTGATAGCTGGAACTTGGGTAGAGTTATAGGGTGATAAGAAAGTTATTTCTTTTGGAATAGGAATGTTTCAAATATCTTTGTTCTCCTAACTGCAAGGACAATTCTTATAGTGGTAGAACAGCCAGCATCTCCTCTGAGGGGCCACTGCGATGCCCAGGTCCTCACAGAAATGAGGCTTTCCCTCTCAGGGCCACCTCCCTAGATCAGCTGAATTCCAAGTGCTTCACTTTTCTCATTTCAATCCCATACTGAGAACTGGCATGTCTTAATCTGCTAAAGCAAGAGTGATTTTAATCTGTTGTCTTTTTGTTCTTGCAAGTTACTGGCAGAATGTATGAGTTCAATACACGGTCGGGGGCCCGGAGGTGGAAGAAGAGCAGTGAGCCCCTTCAGCCAATGCTGGCTATGCAGCTAACATCAGGTGCCACAGAAAATAATGGCCAAGGGGTGGATAGAGCAGAGGCACCAAGCAAAAAAGAGCCTTCAGAGAAGAGGAAAGAGCTGACAGCAGTAACAAAACCAGCTGCCAAGCCCTCAGCAGGGCAATCAGAATCACCAGGCCAAGTTGGGCTGAGATAGCAAAAGAAGAAAAAGGAGTCTGAGGATGGGGGGTTATCTTCACCAGCCCCTTAAGGCAGGAACTGACCTCCTCTCCCAAAATGAGCTCTGCTTTCCTATTAAGCCAGAATGCATGAGATTCCAAGGCACCTCCCAACTGACCCCCGATCTGAACAGCCAAAGAATCAAATGTGATTTTTTTCTCTCTCTAAGCTGTAAAGCAAAAGGTGGCCCTAAGGTGTGTAAATCGGACCCAAAGGCAGGATGAATCTGGATGTACCTTTGGCAGGTGCATGTAAGAGCAGGAGAGAAGAGGAAACAAAGCAGAGTCATGGACAGAAGCATTCAGTGCCTGCTGCCTCCTACAGACTCTGGTAGTTTCCCCCTAGAAAAGTCTGGACCCCTGGCAGACATGGCCACATCCTCTGATTGCCTTTGGGAATGGCAGCATACACAGATGTGCTTTCTCAAAAGTAAATAGGGTCTCCTGTCCCTGCTGAGCAACCAAATGAAAAGCATACCAGGGCAGAAATGTTTGCTGGTAAAAGCTAAAAATATTTTCTTTTAATTTAGTATTTTATGTCAGCTCTTCCTTGCCCTCCCATCTTGTTGTAGAAAATACAATGGCTTGAAAGCAGTTCTGGAGTAGAGAAAAGCCACAGCTTCTTGTGGTATCTCAGGCTGTCAACACTTTCAGCTTATTTATCTTTTGTAACACTAAGAGCATTCAATATCTTCACCTTTGCTATTTCCTCTGGCACATTTAGTGCTTTAAAAATTGAGTGGAATACATTCAAAAGAATAATAACAGTAAACACATGGGGTGAAATAATATTTTCTGAGTGTGAGCATGTATAATGTAAGTGCTGTCTAAAATCCTGATATAAAACAAACTCAGCAAGATTTTATAAAATTATTTTAATCTGAATAAAAATAATTATAAATAATGACTTAATACTCCATGTCTTGGCTTGTTTTCTTTCCTGATTGCAAAAAAGTTTTTTGACAGCAAGGGACTGATTATCAGGTGGCAAAAGAAAATTTTGGGTTAAGTTGAGCAGGGGTGGTCAATGAAGATTTTATTCAGTCTCTCACATACATTTTTTATGTCATACAACAAAGGATCTGGATGGAGAAATCCACAGTAATTTCACCAAGGATCTTACACTTCACAGAAACACCTGTCATGGTTCTGTAACTCTTTTCTGTGCTCCAAAGGAATGGCTTGGCTCAGGAGAAAGCACAACAAACCCTAACAAACACAAATCATCTTCAGTCAAATGCCTTTTCATTGCACAATCAGAATCTCAGTGTGTAAAGAACACCACAATGATAGAGACAGGAAAGAGTGATTTATACTCTCTGAGCACGTTATCACTTCACTGTGTCCATGGCAGTTGTCATAACATTGTTTGACCCTTCAGCACCAACAGGAGCAGCCACACATTCAGTGCTCCAACCCACCGTTGTTTGCATTTTTTAGCTGTAAATACAGAACATTCAATTTCTATTCAGGTGGTTTTGCAGTGGCATAAAGAAACTGCAGTTTCTTGGCAGATCTTCCTAGCACTCTTGACACCAAACTACCCATAGGCATACCTGGCACCTCCAGACATTAAATTTTGTTACCCAAAGAAGTTACCTGCATTATTTTCATTACAGGAAGACATAAGTTTTTGTATTAAGGGACCTGGGTATTTCTCTAGGACAGTTGCTTTGCTTCCTTGATTATTCTCATTTTACTTCGGTGATTATATTATTAATAAATAATTTTTTAAGGGAAGGGAGAGACAGGCTGTAGTTTCAGCCAGGAAACTGGCAAAGAGGCATATAAATAATCATCTTTCTTTACTACTGTTCCTGCTGCTGAACTGCACAAATTTATTTCCTTCCTTCTTAGGAAAAACTCCAACAGCAGCAAAACCTGGTATCACAGCAGGCTCTGAATTCCATGTATGCAAACACAATGTCATGGCACTGCTGGTGCCATGGTCTCCCACAGCTGGGCAACAGCTGGGTGAAAAGCAACTGCTCTTGTAGTGGTGCTGTCATACCCTGGTCTCAGGACAACTGACAGTTGAATAAAGAGGAACCATGGATTTAAGAAATGCCAGATCCAAGCAGTAACACTGCCCAGAATGCCTGCAGCCAGTTGAGGCGGGTTTAGCTGGTGTGCTCAGCATTTGCAGGGGGGCCAGGTTTAAGCAAGACAAAGCATCCTGTGAGTCCCAAGCAGCTCTCTGCATGAGGAAACAAGTGTGCTGACCACAAAGCACAGCTTCAGCCTTCTTTACACTGTAGCTTCCATATGTGAAATGCTGATCTCCAGCTCCAACTCATTCTTCATCTTGATCTTTCCTATAAGACCTTATTTTGGACATGCATAGGAGTACTTCTCTTGCTTAGGATCCACAAAATCAAGGAATAACAAGGTTTTATATGAACATTAGCTTTATGCTAAAGCAGCACCATTTTCTTATCTACTGCACCTACTACTGTCAATATTCCTCCCTGTGAAGGAACCAAGAATGAATTATTTGTCTCATTGAGCCAAAGCACATCCATTCATGTCTCTGGCTTGGCTTTGGTAGGACAAAAGCAGAGAAGGTAGAACTGACTGAGCTAGGTGTACACTTGTTACATACTCTATCAAACAATATGTTAAAAGATACTTTGAATATAAAAGCAACATATACTTTTTTATAAAGTAGAGATTATAATACACCGTGCAGTACAGCTTTAAATGTTAAAAACCTCTTCTAATTGTCAGAGGACCTTTTGTGCTTTTTTTATTCAGAAGTCTTTTGAGAACACAGAGTCAGTGTCTAGAACTGCCACTATGTGGACTGAAAGCAAAGATTAAGTGGAGCTCTTCATAATAAAAGCATTTGATTATTGGAACAATTAGCTAAGATCATGAGCCCTTTTCATCATTTGAAGCTTTCAGGAGTCAAGAACAGCTGCTGTGTGCTGTAGAGGGTCAGACTAGATGATGGGAAGAGCTTCTCTAGTCTTCAACATCTCTGTTAGTCTCTGTGAACACTACAAGGTGTGAACTTTGGTGCCATTTATTTTAGATTGATGACACTGATAAGCTGAGACTAGAAGAGGAGGAAAGGAACCTGGTGGTTCAAGCAGACTGGCTGGGGGCAACAGTCCCTGACCTACAGCTAACTATTAAATGTTATGCAGTAATTTTATCTGAAGTCTGCAAGAATCAGTGTTAGTTCTGCCACAGCTTTTGATTGCTGTGTCTCCACCTACTACATATCTCTGAAATGCTTCCAGATCTGTGGATTGACATTGCTCTGAAAGCTTCAAGAGTGATTAGGAAAGAGTATAGGCCACTTTTCCTGACAGGATCTAATTTCCCCAAGCAGTTTATGTCTGATCATGTTACTGGAGTTTTTGTGCTTTTTTCCAAAGGCTCTGCTTTAATGCTGGTGTTATAAATAGCACTTGCAATAAACATCAGAAGTCTCAGCTTCTGGCAATGTAACTTCATTTATATCAAGGAATTTAAAAGTGCCGATGATGCATTTCTTCATGATCTGAAAGAGATCTACACATGAGAATAGCTTCAGCTGCAGAGATGGAGAATGTCTGCCCAGGAGGCTGCCACGTTGTGACTGCTCACCAGGAGCAGGAGATGGTGTTTGGATCCCCGCAGAGAAGGCGGGTCAGACAAGCAAAGCAATCCTTCTCCTCCTGAGCAAAGAATCTGGCTGCTGGGTTATTTTATGAGAGCCAGATTGCAACACCATAATGTAACTAACATTTTAACACCAAGCAGCCACAACTGTATATTGCACATGCCCCAACTGGTTAGTTGTCTGACAGCTGCAGCCACAACAGGCTCTTTGCAAAGCTCCAGCTGAAAGGCTGAACACAGGCTCGGCCCCCACTGGGCTCCATCTGCATGTGCCTTGTCTGCACGAACTAGCCCCTGAAAGCTCCCTATGCTGTCACAGGGGAGGAAAAGACACTGGGGGTGACTTACTGAAAAGCAGACATCTAGAATAGATCAGATGACCTGTGTTCAGAAAGCAGCTCTTTCTGGATGCCCAGACGAGATATCAATGCCTACAGAGTACACACAAAGGTAAATCAGCTGAGTCTCTGTCCAGGTGTTTCAGGTGAGGGCAGGCCTGTGCCACTGCACCAGTGCCTGAGGAAGCTGGAAAAGGGGGGAAAACTGAGCACAGCGGTCAGCCAGGTTCTGCTGCTGCCTGCTCAGATCCCAGGGGGAGATGGGGCACCACCCGTGCTTTGTCAGTGCTCCAAGGTCTGCTTTCTGGAACCTGTCTTAGGGTAATTCTGCATCTGGAAGTAGATGTAATGAGATGTGCATCAAAACAGCCCAGTAGAAAAGCATGGACCTGGCCAGGAGATTAAAGAAGTCTAATTCAAACTTCAGCAAGTTTCTGCAGCAGGCGCAACGTTACTGAGTGAGTACTTGCAAACAAAATAGATAAATACATCTTACTCTGAATTGTATTCAAGAATGGTACTGCTCTGCTGCTCTTTGGTGCCAAACTCTGGCTGCTGTGGGTCAATAGACGCCTGGGATTTGATTTTGGGACAGGGTCCCATGCTTAACTTCTGAGGCTTGAGAAGAGCAGTTAGTGGCTGACACAGGCAAGGTGTGGCTTGGTTTGGCCATGCAGTTATGCTTCATTTTCACTTCCTGCCTGTGGATACCCAGCACTGCCTGCTGGGCAGCCATGACAACCAGATGCTTCCAGAGGGGCTGTGCATGTCCCATGTATATGAAGCTCCCTCAGGGAGGGTTTGCAGGCTGGCTCCTGTCCATGTGGGCAGCAGGACTGATGGACTCACAAGCTGCTGTATCTGCACATTTAGCACAGCTCTGGGCACACCACCCTGAGAGGGAACAGGGTGGAAGGAGCTGCTGCAGAGGGTCTAGAAAAGGGCAACAAAGACAATGCGGGGGGTCCTGGAGCATCTCTCTTATGAGAAGAGACTGCAGGAGCTGGGCCTGCTTAGTCTAGAAAAGACTGAGACGGGCTATCAACAAAAATACCACAAAGGCTGATGCCAAGAGGATGTGTCAGATAATTTTCAGTGATGCCAGCGACTGGATGAGGAGCAGTGGTCATAAAAAACCCCCCAAAACTCTCAAGAAATTCAATCTCAACATTAGGAAGAACTTCTTCATGTTGAGAGTTGCAGAACACTGGAACAGCTGCCCAGGGATGTCATGGAGTCTCCCTCTGTAGACATTCAAAATCCACCTGGACATGATCCCGTGTAATGTAATTTTGATGATCCTGCCTGGGCAAGAGAGTTGAACTAGATGTTCTCCAAAAGTTCCTTCCAACACTAATTATTCTGTGATTCTGTAACGACAGGAGCACCCCTGGCCCCACCGGCCCCAGGCAAAGGAGAAGAGCCCGCACTCCCTTCACTGGCCTGGTTTCAGTTCACTCCAGCCATTTCTCCTTTCCTTCAGGTTCTGAAAGCCATGGCCAGAGAAGGCTCTGTGTCATCCGGTCAGTGGCTGGCTGGCTGAAACTCTCTCCCCGCGCTGCTGGCAAAGAGGGAGGCAAGGGATGAACAGCGCTTGAGACGAGGAAGCAGAGGCGCGGCGTTCCCCCCACGGCAGCATGGCTGCGGGGAGTCCGAACAGCCCCGCGGGGTCCCGCTCGGGTTGCCGGGGCTCCCCCTGCCCTACCCGGGGCTCCCCCTGCCCTGCCCGGGGCTCCCCCTGCCCTACCCGGGGCTCCCCCTGCCCTGCCCGGGGCTCCCCCTGCCCTACCCGGGGCTGCCCCGTCTCCGCGCTAACCCCGAGAGCAGCGCCCGGCCAGCGCCGGCGGCCCCGGGGCTCCTCTCGGGCTGCCCCGCACAGCCCCAGCCCCAGCGTCGGTGCGGGGCCCGAGCAGAGAGGGCCGGGCTGAAAGAAAAGTGAATTTGAGAAAAACGAGGGAAAGAGCCGGGCCATTAGGCAGCGCAGCAATGCAGGCGCACCCGGAGAGGGACGATTCCTTGACAGGATTTATCTGTCAGGATTTAACCTTTGTGAAGCACACGGGGTCACTCCAGGAACGATCAAATGACCTATTTTCTGTTTGCTTTGAGTGCTTCCCTTTCCCACACTGAACTGAACCCTTTCTTTGCTGTTTGTCTGAGACACAGGATGGGTGCTGTCTCACCTACTCTTGAATCTGTGCAGACCGGATGCAACCAGGCAGGGAAGCATACTCTGGCAGCTCTCTGCACAGCCATGGGCACTAAAGCAAGGAGGAACCATCTTCAATCCATTTTCACACTGAATTTCTAAATGCTCCTCCCTGCAATATCCAGCCTGGTCACATCTTCCCACTTCATGCAAGCAGTATAACCACACTGACATCTAGAGAGGAGGCTGAGGTTTCTCTGTTAACTACCAGCATCAGGACTATCTGTCTGATATACTGACTCTGAAATGTCCTTACAGATGTGAAAACATGCAGCTTGTGGCAGAAGCATCTATGAGATTAGATACCCTCAAAATTTCAAGGGGAAAAAAAGCAGTTTAGAAAAGTGACAGCGTTCAAAGACATCAAAATGGATGCTAATTTCTGCTAGTGACCTTCTGCCAAAGGGTATTCCCTAGTCCCTATACCAAAATAGAGCAGTATTTGACTGCTATGAAATAATAAAAGGCAAGGACTAAAGTCCAGATATGAAACCTCACCTATTCAGCTGCTACCCAGCTATAAATGTGTCTGAAGAAGTTTGACACCCTATTCTGTCAATTACCACCCCAAAAGCTTCCCCAGATATCTGAACATCCCATTTGACCCTGCCTAGAAAATCAGAGTCCCACCAACATCTAACAGCAGCACATCAACCTCAGTGATATATAAACCTCAGTGAAGAATTTCCCAAACTACTTTGCCTGATGCCAGGATGTGTTTTGGCATCCTACCAACCCCACTGGTACTCAAGATGAGAGAGAAGGAAGAAGTGAGCAGCGCATTGGTGTAACTCTGTGTCTGTCTGTCTGTCCATGGGACAGCTGACAGCTAACCCAGGTCAGTGCATCCTCCATCACCAGCAGAGCTGCAGCTTGTACCTTGTACCTTTTTGTCCCCTCCCCATCACTATTGGATGTGGAGTGAGGGTGCCTGTTTGGATGATCAACAAAGAACTAAAGTAACAGACATTTCAAGGCATTCAACACATTTCAGTGTTGTTCTGACACAAGTCAGGACAAGGATTTCCTCATGTACAACCAGTGTTGAAACAATACTATGCTCTTACCATGCTCCTGAAGAGATCCTGCCCCATCACTGAACCAGAAGCTTTTTCCACAGAGTTAAAGGGGCATGAACTTACCCTCTTAACAAAATAAAGCTGCAGCCAGCCCCAGAGTGCCTCCAGCCAGAACCTGGCTGTAATCACTCTGCTGGCTCTTCTTGCATGAAAGAATCACTGTCCTTTCAGCTTTGCTAGCTGAAGATCATGCAGACAGGTGATTGCAACTGAATGGTAGCTCAAGGGATTAATCCAGAAGGGTCTGGTCTTTCAGCCCATTTTGGAGCACCAGCACATCTGCATGGCCAGTAAAACTCCATCACTCCAGCCTGGAGGCCTATTGCTGTAAATCCATACAAGTAACTGCCTAACTCATGGAGAAATAAGTTAATGGTTTCTTGAAAAAGAAAGTTGAGATCTTCCAAGTTTCCAGCAGTCCTACTCCCAGCAAGAAAATGTTGAAAGCTCTGAAGTGCCCACATTGGCCACATATTAAACCAGGCAATTAGTTAAGTTCAAAATTAAATTACTTCCTTGATTAAGAGCTTTCATAGCCTCAGGATGAAAAGGAAATACAGGCCTTTTAGCTTTTTTACTTTAGCAAAGCATCTTTCAAATTAATTTCTTAGTCTATCTTCATTCTTGAGATGTTCTTCATGAAGCTGAATGCAAAAAACCTCCTGTGCCTGCCAGTCCTTTCATTACTTTTGATGCAGTCTCTGTGGAAACTAAAGCTAAAAATAATCCCCCTCATCTTCTCCACCAGCACATACTATTTTATTCTCTAACCATAACTGCTTGATCTACCTGCATTCATGATCTACTAGGGCGAGACCTTGACAATATCATACCAATTTCTGTATGAGTCCTTTCCAGGGGTACTGCTGGTGTTGTGCCTGGGGTCATTGCTTGGACACAGTCATAAAGATGCCTTGCATCCACAGTCACTACTGGGAACCTCTGAAACCCCAAAATTCAGCTCTGAGCTACTGCAGCTTGAAGGACTGTCACCATTTTTTTCCATTGGGCTCATTACTGAAATACTCTGTCCTTTCCTCTCCTGTTCTGCTTCTGATCACGGATCTTTTGTTTGCTGGTCAGCTCACAGTGAAGTGTCCAGCTGAATTGCAGGCTGTTTCCATGGTCTAAACAGGACCTGCTCCAGGGCAGTAGAAGCACATCACATCAGTGAAGGGCCCAGAGCAAACTGATCCTTCTGAAGAGAGGGAAAGCTCCTGATGCGATACTCCATTAAGTCCTTGTGTAAGAGTAGGTCAAATTCAGCCCCAAGGCTGAATCACAGCCTCCTTTTGCTGTGTGCAGACTAGGCTATTGCATGGTAGCAGAAAAAGATTCTTTCATTAGATAGCCAACATGTGTCCTTTATAATTTGCCCAGTTTTTTGTTTCTTTGCTGGACATGTCACTTTATGTCACTGCAGGCAGAGACCTCAACAAACCACTAACGCCACCCAAATGCCAACTGAAAATCTGAGCAATATAAGAGAATCTACAAGAAAACACCCCCAAGATCTTCCATGCTACAGCCACCTCTCTGTGGAAGAAGAGGTGTGCCATTTCAGCTCATAGGATCAGGCACAACACAGAATAAGTGTTCTCTAGCTACTTTAGAGCTATTATGAAGTGAAACCTGAGGATACAATTCCTGTATTAATGTGGCTGTTGAGGGAGCACCTAAAACATTTTGTTTTGCTAGAGCTAGTATAAAAGCAGAAAATAATTTCTCTGATCTGAAAGCTGTTTAAAAAGAAAATAGTATGAAACTTGAAAAGGAGTGCAGTCTAGAGGCTCATAAAGGTAATAGTGAAATATAGTATTTTCAATTCAGAAAAAGGGTAAGAAAAGCCACAGAAGCATAAAGCAGGAGAATCCAGCTGAAGGATTAGTATGCACAGTGCAGCCATTCACCCCAGAGCAAAGGAGTGCTCCAAGGGAACCTGATCATATTGAATGTGAAGCTAAAATTAGATGCTTGCAAAAGCAGATCGGGATGCAAAAATTAAAAATAGCTGCTGTATCTGCAGAAAGTAGTGGGGAATTAGATTTGAAGTCACCAGACGAAGATGATTTAGAGGATGTTATATATAAATGAGGAAATAAAAAGGAGCTAGGAAGATCAGCATGTATAAAAACAGACAGAAGACCATTCCACAGTGGGGGGGCCACAGCACATAAAATTACTACTGCTTTACATGACAACAAATAGCCCAGGGGATTTGGCTGCTCGTCTTAGGCCACAGAAAGCAACGACTCTGGTCTTGAGTGCAGGCTACTTCCAACTTTAAATGGAATTGAAACTAAACAGGTGAATAGATTAAAACTTGTGCTAATACCAGTTTTCACTCAGATTGTAGTTAAGTGTCATCATACCGCCTCCCCCATGACTGCCTTGAGTCAAATGGCTGCATAGACAGGTGAGGAGGAAACACAGCTGACAGTGATAACATGAAGTCACAAGCCAGGAAAAGACAGAGCATGTTTTATGAATAAATGAGGAGCTGCTCAATTGTTGACAGGATGTAATAGCAAGTACAAACCACCCTTTGCTGATAGGGCGCAGGTGCCTGCAAGCAGCAGGTACAATCTCCTGGCAGCAACAGCAATCAATCAAATTCCATGGACCTGATGGATTATGAGAACCAGCTGTCCAAATACACCCCTACTATTTGCAACAAATGCTGATGTAGCAGAATGAGAGGGAACCTATTTAGAGAGCTAGAAGAACACTCTGAGTATTATGGGTTTGGTCCAGGAGGTAAGGGGGAAAAAATAGCCTGAAGGAGCATTCCAGGGTCAGCCAAGCATAACCCACAGTGAAACATTAATGGAGAACATGGATAGCAGAGAATAAGATTCAACAGAGACAGATTTCCACAAGGAAAGAATGAAAGGGAAATATGTGGTGACCTTACCATGTTTTTCTTTCATTCTTTCCTTGTGGAAATCTGTCTCTGTTGAATCTTATTCTCTGCTATCCATGTTCTCCATTAATGTTTCACTGTGGGTCAGGTCACCACATATTTCCCTAGCCCCTAGAGTGCTTGTCCTGAAACAAAGGGCAAAACCTTTGATTGTGTCCATGTGGGCACAAATTTTAAGGATGCCATAACACAGCTCCATCTTGCTGCCTTCCTAACTCAGGATGAAGAATGAAATATTCAAGTGAGAAGAGTGCTACTGACTACAGGCAAATTTTTGGAAGTTGCAACTGAAAATTAAAAAGAAAATTTGAAAAAAACCACAAGGCTGAAATTTTATTTTCCCTCCTCTAAATACCTAGGGTCTGTAGGAAACTAGTGTTTATAAGAGCACACCTGGATTCACTTGACAGAAGAGAATTCCACACTTGAGTCAGTCTCTAAAATACAACTCTGGAGTGTTGTAAATATACAGGGACTGGATCTTAAACTTGAAGAAAACTCCCTCATTCCCTAATATTTAAGAGATGGGGATACACTCCTATCCTGTCCCATTCTTTTGGCTAACTAATTATTCAGCTTCATATTTCAAGGTGATTAAGCAGTAAAATCTGGCTTCTGACTCTGGTCTCTGTGACAACAACTTTGCTTTAGGCAATACAGCAAATCTTCTAGGAATGAACACACACTAAATACTCCCACAAGAATAAGAGTAGATGATCCATGATGATCCAGAATGTTTGATGTGCTGTCTTGACTTGCTCAAGAGCGGGGCCTTTGTGGAAGCATGAAGGACTGTTTTCAGGCAGTTTCCAGGAGTGAGGTACCCCACCAGCTCCCCAGGAGTTGCAGTAAGGCAGGCAGCCAAACCAGCACAGAGCAGCACAGCATGGCCCCAGCTTTATGCACTGCTCAGTACTAGACAATAGGGAAAAATGAACAGGCTGCAGCTACCCTGTGTCCATGAGCAGGCGATGAAGCCACAGCCTCACAGCTCTTCACATCAAGGTGGCAACTGCCCTCTTTCTCATCTTCAGTGAGAACTCCATACCCATGTATTCCACTGCTAGCCAGGTGTGCACCACAGCCTTGAGAAATTCACCACCCATCGCAAGGCACTGTTTGGCTCCAGCACAATCAGTTCCAGCAATGGTGCTGGCCTGTCAGCTAGTGTTTCAGTGCCCCAGCCTGTGCTGCAGATGGGTTTGCTTGCTGAGGTGACAGGGCCAAAGTACAGACCCCATTCTGCATTTTTTGGCACTGGCTCTTGGGGATTTGACATTGCCAGACCTCTCTTGGATTTAATTTACTGTTGCTTTTCCTGCAGGCTGGTGGCAAACCTCTCAGCCAACACTGACACCATGCCAGTCCCATGGCAGGGGGTAAGCACATGCAGAATATACACTTCTCAGCACTGCCACAGAGGCCTGGTCTCCAGATCACTGGTCACAGCAGCCTAATTCACTTGCTTCCTTAAACACCTCCTAATGCTAATGGATTCTCTTCTTCACTAAGGAGTTCACTATTGTTACCCTATTCTGACCCCTCAGCTTTGTTTTCTTCACCATCACCTTATAGCCTTTCTTCCCACTGTGGGTTTCTGATCAAAACCCCCTCTCTAGCATCACACCAGGAATCATACAGCAGTTGACTTGCTAGGATTGCATAACTGTAGCCTGCTACCAGAATAATTCCTGCACTATGAGAGGATTTTTATGAGCTTGCTCCACTGATGGCTGCAAGTAAAATTGCTGCCAGCTGAGGATTACTAACCTGTAGAGAGCTGGCAGAGTTCCAGGCCCTTTGTTCACTCAGTACAGAGGGATCAAGCACACTGCATCTCCTGATAGCACTGGTGATTCTTGTGCAGTCAAGATAAAGCTGGTAAATCAGACAGTCATTCCCCTCCCCCACCATAAGACACTGAATGTTTTGGTGCTACCAACACAAATATGATGTTAATTCAAAGGGAAAGACTGCTCAGCCCTTTGTGGGTGTCCAGGGTAAATGAGAGCAGCTGCTTATTCCTGCTGCATGATGCTTTCTATTTCATCTCAGCTGCAGGACACGAGCAGCCATCAAAGCCTGCAGTACTGCCCACCAGTCCCTCCTCCCTACAAGGGGAAACAAGCTTTATCCTAATGAGCCACAAGTGCACCTGGGGGTACTTCTTTTTTAAAATCTTGCTTGCTGTGGACTACATATCACACTTACCTTGGCTTGTTAACAGCAACCTGGCTCTGCATTCAGCTCTGTGGAACAAACACACAAGCAGCCTGAATTTCTACAGAACATAATCCCTTATTTGTGAATCTCTGTTATACCAGCTATAGTCCTGTCTGTCATGTTCTATCACCTCCTCTTTTGAGGGAGAGCACTCTGGGGATGGGACACACCCATTTCTTCCACAAAAAATATGAGAGTAAGTTTCAGCCCTAAGGAAACAAGGGATGTGTTTTTGTGTATGAAATTTAAGTTTTTGTTGAAACAGTCAGTTAAGTAGGCTAAGCTTTCCAGTTCTGTTTCCCTTGTTGGCTAGACCTTGGCCATCAATAAGGCCTCTACTGATCTAATCCATTACTGCTCTTATGTGTGCAAAAATACTCACTATTACCATTTTATAATAAGGCCATGCCAATGACTGTGACAAAGTAGATAAGCACATAAGAAATAGGCAGGAACATATTTCTGTGGAAAATATTAAAGGTTAATAAAATATTTTAGCCACATCACATGTAACCTTAAATCCCAAAGAATGAAAAACCTAATTAATGTATAATTACAGTTTTTTTTTCTTAGACAATATGAAAATAGGAGTTTTAGATTTTAGAACAAAGTTGTATTTTTAAATAAATAAACCTGCACAGAGATGCAAACAAGTGAAAATTGCACTTATTGCCTCTTCCAAAAGGCAATTCAAATTAGATTCTAGATAGCTATAAGTAACAAAAGTCCCTACTGACAAAGAAGTGCTGAGCAGCACTGGGCAGCAGTAGCTTGCAGGAGTGATACATAGTTCTCTTCACAAAAAAAAAAAAAAGAAAATCACAGGGCCCCAGTGTAAAAGCCCCTCCTGTAGCACAGGTAACTCCTCCAGCCAACATGAACAGCCATAGCTAAAGCCATTGCCCCAGAAGTTACAAAGCCAATGCATTTGCATCCACTGCTACATCAGTAAGGACCCAAGGCACATTCTTTCAGCAGCAGTCATACTGACTTTATTATACTCTTTGAGACTACAGTTTACTATCAGAAGGTCAATAGCTCTGGCTCACTGAACAATTACAATTCACATTATATACACTATTATGTCTATTTTAATCACAAATGCTTTAAACAAACGAAAAATAGCTGAACAGCTTTCATATTAGGTTTGTCAAAACAGTTGTTCAGGGCAACTCCCAGGGAGCCGGATACCTCAATAAAAAGTCCACATGAGAAGACCCAAATATCCTTCCCAATGATTGAGCAGAACATCAATGAAGAATATGCCATATTCAGACATCTCCCCTTACATCTTTCCACACACCTTTGTTCATGCCCCTCAAAAGTAATAGACAGAAGCCTAAGCAGTTGCAGGATATATCAACTTCAATTTCTACAGTATTTGTGTGTGTTTTGGGCCATACTTTATTTTTCCTCCCTCTCCCACCTCCTTTGAGCATTTCAATAATCTACTGCAGCCGTAATAAACTCTCATATTAATGACACTAGGAGCTATGAATTCATTCAACAAATTTCCTTGTTCAGAGATTGTCCCAAGCCATTAAAGAATAACAACATATTGAACATAGAAGTAATGTCCTTCCTGACAGGCTCAGCAGCAGACCTGATACAATGATCTGAAAGGAGTATCTGGAGACCTACACATCTTGGCTGCTGCTTTGACAGAGCAATGAATTCTACTCAGGTGTCTTTTGCAAGGTATCAGCAGTAAGAAGCTGCTAAACTGTACTTCCACATGCCCTGGCTGAATTTACTTTCCATTTTTCAGAGAAGACTTGTCAGAATTAAACATGATGCAGTAGTAGCCCAGATACAGTTTTTTCTCAGTCATCCCTCCTGTAAGGGTAATTTAAGAACCAGAAAGAGTCAGCATCCAGATAACCTCTTCATTTTGCTCCTCAAAAACCGTAATATAATGCTGCACAGCCTTGAAAGATACAATATATTTAATGATAATTAAACACTACAGTTGGAGTACCCAAGACCTTGCGTCAAACCACGGTACAAAATAGAAGTTTGTATGAATTATCAGTTGTCATTGAAGTGAATCCTAATGGCTGCACACTCTTGGTAGTGTGATGTGAAGGTGGAAGCACTTCAAAATATCAACTTGTTTTTATACCCTTTCAGCTGGACTTTCAGAAATTCTGTTCCATTGGTTGTGCAAGTTGGTGTCCTTGTATACAAGCCAAACATTTCCTGCCCACAAAATCATATTAAGCAAGCCAAACACCTGCAGGGTAAAGAAAAAAAAGTGGGGGGAGGAAGAGGTGAAGGCAATATTAGATTTGTTGTGTTTGATTGGGTTTTTTATTTTTTTTTAAAAAAAGCCAGAATGTCTCTTCAAGGCAAACCAGAAACAAGCACTATCTTTGGCACCCCTTTCATTTGGAGAAGGCATTTCTACACTCTTCAGAGTAATATAAGATATTTAAAAGAGTTCTTTGTAGACCAGATAGTCAAGCTTACTCTGTATTTTCAACAGAATTAGACAAATTCTTTTCAGTCACAGAGCACCTTCACATATGCACTTTCAGATCAAATGACTAATTAATTATTGGGCCAATGAATAACAGCCAGAGTTTTGAAAAGCAGGATTCACTAAGAAGTTCATACAATAATCCTAATTTGCTCTGCTATGAAGTGTTCTTTGTATGAACATGAGCTTCACACCATTATGTTCCAAGGAACCTCAATTTGAAGCGTAAAAATGTTCACAGTTGAGTAAAAACTTAGGTTCAGCACAGCATTCCCTCCTTCCTGACATCAGTCATCAAACCACTTGGGTGGCTTAGCAAGATATTTTAAGTTGCTCTTGGCTAAAGGCATAAATAGACTCTAAAACCTGTCTGGGAATGCTGCACATAACAGCTCTAGACGTAGATCCTGCAAGTTGTTTCTCTTTATTTTCTGTAGAGGATAACTTGTTTCCTCCAAGAAATTATTTGCTCAGCATTTTACCACAGTATTAATGGACATGAATGACAAATGACCCATATGGAGCAGAGCAACACATGCAATCAGCAGAACAGGACTCAGGTACCATTTGTTGTTTCCCAACACATTTATTGTACCTATATGGTGGAAGGAATACATACCACAGACACATTCAGAACTCCCATGCTGGTCACAGAAAGAAAATGGCAAGTTGTTCCTGGTGCTTTGCAAGATTCAATTCCTGGAATAATGCTGGCTCCCGTGGACACCTTGATGTCAGCGAGTGCCTTTGCCCAAACAACAGTACTAACCAGCCACAAAAAGGCTGTCAAGACAGTGATTGCCAAGTCCTACACAAGAGAAATATTCATTAATAGGTTAAAAAATGCAGGAATATATATGAGACCAAGGCAGAGACAGTATCAATTATATCACCAAGATAACTAAATCAGTGCTAATGATCACAAGCAAATTTGGTCATTAGCAATTTTATAGTTACAACTTGGTGTTGATAACCAGCTACAAAGCTTTATGCATGTAATTGATAGATGCAAAAGACAATCTTAACCTAAGAAATATGTTTCTAAAATCAGATGCTTAGCACCTATTTTATGAGAATTTAAGCCAAAGTTAAGTAAAGTGAGGGTGATGGAAGAAGGGCAGAGGATTTAACTCCGGATAGCTGATAGGCTAAAATTCAGCTTTAAAGTTCACCAAGTCCATTTTCAAGCATGTTGTGAAATTTCTCATTCAGAGCTCCACTATTGAAAGTGACTAAAATTCACAAGGTAAGTATTTCCCTGTGCCAATTTCAGCAGGTACTCTATACAGAGAAAATTCTCAGATTAACAGAGGAGGTCCCACCTATGGAACAATTGTATACGCAAATGCATGATTCAAAAGAAAAGTGGTGAAGGCACTGTCCACCTGAAAAAGTGAAAGTTCATTTCATTGTTTCAGTAACTGCAAAAGGTGTGATGCCATGGACAGCCAAAGACTTTGGATCCCCTTTTCTACTCAAGTGCAGTAGGGACCAGTCTGAGATACTTGTGTTCACACTCCAGTTAACTTTTGTAGCTACTGGACATTCACCAATTATTCTTGCATTAGCAATATTTCTTATCTCTTTGTAGCCTCAAATCAAAGCATTAAAATATCTTAGTATTACTTACAGTTAGTGGAAACTTGTTATTTTGCTGATACACATGGTTATATCCAATATATACCACAAGGGCAGTAATACAATAGAGGAACACCAATGCTGCCAGTGTAACAAAGAGCTGTGCAGAAGAGGAGAAGTTGCCCATGAGGTAGACATCAGTCCAAGTACCACCACAGCCTTTTGGGTCTGGTGCACTAAATACAACAGTATTCAACCTGTGAAGATTATATTCATGTAGTTAAGAGTTTGCCATGCAGTGGGAGCATCAAATAATTATACTTCATGCTTCACAGCAGCAGTGATTCAGCATTCTCACTGTATAAGTTTACTCTAAAAGATACAGTATACATGTATAAATAATCAGGTATGCAACACAAGGGCTTGTCAAGCTATGTGAAGGTTGTGCCCAATCCTACACTAAGATATACAATATACAATAGTACCTTCAGGAGAAGAATCCTCATTTTTGAGGAAGAGAAACCTCATTTTTTGAGCAGCTGAACAAAAAAATTTCCAATTTGGAAGCAGACTTAGCAACATTACTTTAGAGACTGGCAGTTAAACAAGGGGATCAGGACATAAAAGGTGTTGAATAAATAAAGATGTATGACTAGCATTGACCACTCTGTGACCAGTACGGAATTACTTCAGATCCCCACTCTCCACTCCAAATGCTGTTACAATGCTGGGATTTGTGACCAAATTCAATACCATTGTAGTGGCTTTTATGGGCTGTCCACTGAATAAATTTCTACATTTATTTATGCCATCATGTTTGTTGAACATATATGGAACACCAACCCTGCACTCATTGTAGTTGTGCAGCTGAAAGAGCAAAGAGAAACCCTTCTTCCTCCTGCTCCAGGAAAGGAGTTTGTCTCTACAAGAGCACTGCAATGACACTGAAGTATTTATGGTTTTTGTGCCGAGCACTCTCACCAAGATAGTGCTGGAATAAACTGAAAAGAATTTTCCATTCAGTCTGAACAAAAATAGGATAATGGCATATTCAAAAAAATCTTATCTGGGCTTACAAAGCAACTACAAATTGATAAAGAATTAGGCTATTAAAATTGATTATGTTGTTTTGCCTACTAATCAATTTCTGTAGCATACATGCTCTGCTAGACTAGAGGCTAAGGTGGACTACAGCCATACAAAGGATAATGCAGCCTTTTGGCATTTCTATCTACTTTCTCTGGGGCACTAACAACAAGTATTCTTTGAACAAGCATAGCTAAATATTTATTTATTGCTGCTACAGACCAAACTAGAAGCTTCACATCTTCATTTATACAGCAGGGACATGTTTGTAAGGAGACAGACAGGGAAAAGGGGAATAAGAAATAGTTATCAATAACAATTAATAGTCACCTGAATGGATAAGCAAAAGCAGCTGTAACTGTTTTGTTCACCACACCCTTGCAGGAAACCAGAAGAGCAGTTTCACCATGAAAGCCTCCACATGTGGTAAAAGTAAAGATGGCAAGAACCTATAGGAATTGATACATAGACACATTAATGCACACCACTAGAGCTCAAAGGAAAGAAATTCAACATTCGGCTGAAATAGCTAGAGACAAGAAATAGCAACAAAATCAGTAAAGCTGAAATATGAAGTGATGTAAAGAAGAAAACGCTGAGTTTCTAAAATCCAAAAGCATAAGCAACACTGCTGACCAAAGCCCATTTAAAAGTGTTTTTCTTATTTTCAGTTGCACAGAACACTTTTTTGGGGTTGGTATTTTGTTGGTTTTTTTGAATGCTAACAGCCAGTATACTATTTCTTGCAGGTGATAAAGGAAATGTTTTTACAAGTCTTGAATATCCAAAACTATAAATTCAAATAACTAGACAGTACATACTCAGAGTATCACACATCAACTTGACCCTCTAACTAGCTCTTACTGTCCCCTTTTTTACTATCCAGACCCTAAATCCCCAATCATCAGAACACACAACAGCACAAGCTGCAACAACACACTTGTAATTAACACACTGGGCTAATGCAGCTGCAGTCCAAGGCCGTGTCTGAGGAGCAGCCCAGTGTTGGACACCCAGCACCAGCAGCCTGGGTCAGGGTCTGTCAGCCCAGTGGCTCTCACCCTCCCTAGGGGTACCCAGCCAGGCACGGGAGCAAAGCCAGGCCTGGGGCAGAAGAGGAAACAAATCCCAACAGCTCTACTCACCCATTCAAGGACCTTAACAAAGCCCAGAGGCTCCAGGAGCATGCTGAAGTCCATCCTCAAGCCCACCATCACTGGAGAGACCAAGGCAGCCAGCAGGAACCAAGGCCAACAGCAGCCAGCTACTGCAGCATCCCCAGCACCTCCCTATAGGGGCACCCCTTGCCACACCCCCTCACCTGGAGATGGGGTTGGACCCACCCACAGACACTCAGCTGTGGCTCTTCAGCCCCAGGCCTTGTCTGGGGGCTGGGAAATGATGCAGTGGCTCCTACAAGGGGAAATAGCACTGGCCATCTTGTGCAATGAGGCAGCAGTAGCTTCTTCCTCTCCCTCTCTCCCCACCCAGCACACTTTGGGTAGTCATATGTGCAGTACCTTGAACTTGATGATTTGATGGCAAACAAGGCATAGGCACCTGACAATCCATGTGCTTGCCAAAATCTAGCTTGCCAAAATGATAGCTTTGACTATTTAAGCTTTAATTGTTTTCTGTGACTGCACTTTGTTGCTCATATGTGAATCATCAGTAAAAGTGAAGAGCTAAAACTCATGCTGAAGAAGGTTTGTCAGAAGAGCTGCTCTCTTCCCTGGCCAATGACCAGGGACAGCCAAGGTGGCTGTGGGCACAGCAGTCACTGCCAGTTTCCTGGCTCTGATTCAAGATCCTGTAGGAGCTTCTCTGGGATTGCTGGGGGCCTTTGAGGAACATCAGGGTGTCTGGTTCATCAGGCTCTTGGGAAAGGGTTGGCTACCGGAGGCTGTGGCTGCTTCTAGCAGGATCCACCTGATCTGGCAGCTTACAGTAAGATCTGTAGGCAGATCCTGGCCAAAGGTCCTGGGTTCCAGCTGAGAGCCATTATTGCTGCCAGACAGCCCTGAAGAAGGTGCTGAGGAGATGCCAGTGGAAAAGCTGGCTTTGAGTCCAGCTCCTGGGTGTGGTTGGAAGGTGCAGCAGCCTTGCCAAAGGGGCCAGCAGCCTCCACAGGGCAGCAGATGTGTGCTCAGCTGTGGTGGTGGTGGTGGTGGTGTGCTGAGGGTCTCAGTGCCCTCACTGCCAGGATGAGCTCTCCCTTGGCTCAGATGGAACTGCTGAGGGGCTGCAGCTCTCCAGTCCTGGGGCTGACAAGCTGAGCCGCTCTATGGACATGATACTGACAGGTAAGGAAGGACTGCTCAGGGCTGTGGAGGCTGGGGACTTGACTGAGTTTGCTCTGTAACAGATGCTCTTGCTGTGAATAAGTCAAGGGGGGAATACAGGAGGAAGCTTCCAGGCTGGGGACTACCTGTGGTGATGGTAACAGAGCCAGTGCTCAGCTGGGCTGGGGCTGCACTGCTGCAAACTGCCTGAATGGCTACAGGGTCTGCCATTCCCACACAATTCAAGGAGAATTTTTGACCTCAGCTTTCTGTACAATGACCAAGAGAGGTGCTGACATCTGCCTGCTGCTACAGATCCTGGAGGGAGTCCAAGTTAAAGCTGTGGAAAGGATGGCTCTTTCCTTTCTTTCACCGCTTTGTTAAACAGTACATAAACCTCACAGAACATCTACCATGATCCAGACAAACAGTGCTGAGGGTTCAAGCAACCTTGGTTAGCTTGGCTGCCTGAATAGCCAGTGTCTTTAACGAGTAAAATAAGAGTATAAAACCAGGGACAGACCAAAGTGAAATGTCTGTTTGCTCATCTTCTTGACATCCTCCATACCAAAGAAAATCTGTTCCATGTACAAGAGGCATAAACAGTTCAGCCTAAATGAACCAAGTGACTGCCTGTCCTCTCATTCACTATGCCTCTGTAATTTTTTTCTGTTTTCTGCATATTCTCTTTAAACCCTATAAACAATGTATCTTCCTAAAAATACATATAGACACTGGTTTGATTACTCTGCTTTTCCAGGTGTCAGTTAATTAAAACCACTTCATCATTTAAAACATTTTTCAAAAAGGCTCTCAGCCTTGATTTCCATGCTTTTTCTTCCTCAAACCTTCTCAGATGTCAGACGTCCAGTATGGATGTACTGAACTATATAGAGTGTTCTCCCTGCAAGCTTGTTAATTCAGAATTGGAAAGGGCTCTTAATTTTTCACTCCATATAACTTATCTTTCCCCTGAGTTTAAAACTATCTTGGAACATTGTGGATTTCATTCCAAAGCTATGCCAAACACTTTAAATACAGGTGGTCCTTACAAATGGCTAATTTCACAACATGAAACCAATTCTGGATCAAAACTCTGCAAGGAAAGGTTTAAGCGGAAAGACTCTATAATTGTAAGGTGCACTGAAAAATTTCAGTCAAAACAAAACAAAACAAAAAACCCAAACAAAAACAAAACACAAAAAAACCCCCAAAAAATTAAAAAAAAAAAAGAAAAGAGAGAAAAACACCAGCCAGTTGTGCATTCTGTATCTAGGGAAAAAGCAGGGCAGTATTAATATGCTAATCGTGTAATAAATCCTTTCCACTCCAGCAGGCTCAGGGGAGTGCTGAGTCACATCTGCTAAAGCTTCTGTATCAGTTGTCAATACCCAGCATCCCCAGTTTGGACAGGGCTGATAAAGGAGCTCTCTCAATACGGACAATGATTGACAGTCGTCTCTGAAACACTGAGATCCAGATGTCTGACTGCTACAGCAACATAGGCCTATCCATTTATCTCTGTTCCTGAGAGAAGAGATAGGGTGACTGATGCAGAACCCTCTTGACAGGGAATTAATTTAGAACAATACAGTTAATGTCAAGCTGCACGGTCATTTGGGAGTCAGTTTTTGCCGATTAGCTGATGCTTAAGCTGATCAAAAGACTGGGCTGATAATATTTGACACTGTAACATAGTTTCAGGTTCTGTGAGGTACTGGGCCTAGTATTTGATGACTCTAGAAGGATATAAAACTCGTGTAATCACTGATTTAATTAGAAAGCAGGTACCTGACTGAACTGAAAATCGGTATTATTAGTGGAAAAAATTATTTCTCAGTATATCGTGTCTCATCTTTTGGAGGTTAGAAAAAGGACAAAACCTGTGGCATCTATATCTGGTCTCATGGTGTCATTCCTGGTTGTCCCAGAGATGTGTATGCAACAGAGACAACAAAGTGTGCCCCCAAGTGAGGAGAGGGAGCTTCCCCGGAAGTGCTGTGCAATGGTCTCATTTACTTATGCCTGTGGAAGGTTAATTCAAACTACCTGGATGACTGAGAGTCACAGAGAGCTCATTTCCTAAGACTGGGTGGCTCATTTTCTAACTTGGGTGGCTTGGCAAAATGAAGAAATGCTAACAGATATTGCTGCTGGCTTAAACTGCACAAGGGAGTGGACGCAGGGAAGCTAGAGACTTTTACTAAGAGACAGTTTTGCCAAAAGGTTCCTGCATTGTAATAAAAAAATATTATTTATATTGAACATAAAGTGTGAGATTCTGAAAATATCTTCTGAGAGAAGAAAACACTGAAAGTTCTTTTACAGTGAGTTTGGAATATTTGTAATATTGCTGTTTGTGAGACCAGTGGAAAAAATGCTTCATGGCTCATGGTGTTCTTTGCCCATCTAGTCCCCTACACAGTCCAAATAAGGATTAGCTCAGGGAAATCCTGAGCTCTGTGTTTACAGATAAAGCAAGAACAGGTGATTAAGTTAATACTTACCTGTCAGGGGAGGAACCATTCCCCAGGACTGCTCTGTTCACAGCCCTGTCTATTCAGCAGGGCTGGAAACACCAGGTGAAGAAAGTGCTTTTCTTTCTCACTTAGTAAATAAAGCTTACTTGCCACATAACTGTCTGCATATAGTTCCTTGTCATGTAATGATCTGCATTTTGCTAGTTGTCTGTATGTTTTCAAGTATCTGCATAATTCTATTTGCTTGTGCACTCTGATGCTTTAAATCTTTAATCTTTAGACCTGAAAGTATATTTATTACTCAGTTTATTTTTCATTGGCTCTCTAATAACAACATTCAGTTAGATTGTTCCTTTCCTCTGACTTCTGCAGCACACCTCCACCTTTTCTCCAAGACTTTGGAAGTCATTCTTTAATGAGTGTGATGTTTGCTGAAAGTCCTTGAGACATATTTCGCCACATGTGCCAGTCATCTTTCATATCCAAGCAGGTTTTAAATTCTGTGGCTAACACAAGTTAGATTTTACAAGATATTATTTCATTAAAAAAAACAAATGCAAAATCTAGTAATTTTGCGCTGTTTCTTTTCCATTTACTCATAGCAACTTAGTTATTTCTGAACTATTACTGATAACTTTGCTGCCTTAAATTTTTCTACTACTGCATGTGGAAAAATCTCATTATTCTCCTCAACAGCTGTGGAAGCCACTGAAGAGCAGATGGTCGTGTCCCCCACATTTCTGTGCACATTTCCCAAGAGTGAGAGGGAACACAGCCCTGCCCAGAGAGGCCGTGGCTCATCTGGAAGATGATTCTGAGCAGAAGTTTCTTGTAGCTGCTCTTGCCTCCCAGGCAGTGCGATTTACACATGGGATCACAGCTCACAGACGAATCCTGTGGCTTAGTTTCCATAGCTTATCCCTCTATCGATGTTGGACACCATGGGACCTCTCCTGTGCAACATGCTGGTGTGTGCCCTGTTCTCTAAGCACTCCTTGGAAAACTGCCGCTGAGGACAGAGCTCCAGAAGATATCGATTAGCTAAAAAGGACAAAGAATATGATGTATGCAGCTGGAATAAAAATTCTAAGATGTACTGTAGAGTTATGAATCCTCAGGCAGGATTGATTCAGCTGCTTTTGGGAAGGGTTTGTCTGGGGCGGCTGCAGGACTGTGTGGAGTCCTGTCCTACCATCTAGTGGCGCCTTGAGACAGTGCACACGCTGGAAGTGGCCCATCTTCGGGGTGAGGTCTTAATTTATTTAATAAATAATTACGAGATTATCTTTCTCATCTCTGAAACGCAGTAGAATTTCCTAGACAAAGGGAATCCATTAAGAATGCCAGTGATGCTGATTTTCACACGGTGGAAAGGGGGTAGAAAACATTCTCTGCTGCAGCTAGACCACTTAAGTTTGGTGGCAGTAGCATCTCTGAGTATACACAGTACTGTATTTAGTACTGCACGTGCTCTGTACCTTACAGCCAAGCACAACTCCATAGTGCTACTATTAATTTACTTTTCGATGAATCTAGAAATCAAAAAAGCCCTTCCCCTTTTCCTTCTCTTAATTTCTTGACAGTAATCTCTGAGAACTAATCTAGTAAATTAAGTTTTGACCATATCATGCCAGTTTAGGCAATATCTGCCCCTCATGCTTCAGCCTACCCCTGGGTTTTGTGGTGTTTTATGTGTTACTTGGTTGGCACTGACAGCTAAATAAACCTGCTCTGCTCATGGTTGCATTCTTTTCTGCATTTGAACTGATCAGGACACAAAATAAACCCATAAATAATATTTTTTTTGCACCAAATGGATGCAAAAAAATCTTGTGCATGCGTAAAGCAGGAGGTATTTTGAGGGAACATCCCAGGACCATCTGAAATCAAAGAGCAGAATTCTGCTCCCAGCAGAAAATAAAGGGCAGGACAGAATGCCTTTGGAGTGCCCAAATGTATCAAATTGGACTCCTGAACTGGACTCAAGGTCAGCTCAGGGCCTGCTGTAGCACACTGACTCTCAGCGCTAAAGGAGCTTTAAAATGTGCCCATTTATTTGATGGATGCATAAAGCACAGCATCCACTCTACTTGCTGAACAACTGCTGCTATGCTGCTGTGCTACTAATGTTGCTATAAAATTGTTTGCATTTTTTAACCAAATCTCATTAGAAGTTTATGTATAATTAATTATGCAACTGAGTTGAAGGCATTACTTTTTTTTCCTTCTTTATTTTTCTTGAAGGTTCCAGATTTCCCAACTGTTGACAAAGTATGTGCTAATGACATCATTATGAAGTTCTGTTGTTTACTGTTTTCTTCAACAAGTAGTAATTTTACTGACTTTGGCAGAGAGATTGGTGTTTTGCATGATTTCAATAGATTTTGTTACACAGAGGCATAATATAAACCAAGATGTTCCAGAGTAAACAGGACTATTACTACCAGATGGAAATAGTCATGAAGCATTACTGGACTTGAAAAAACAAAAACATTTTAGGAAAAACATTCTAGGAGTCAGCTTAATCATTTTGAAAACAATATCTAAGTCTAAAGTACTGTTTTTGGAGGAAACAATGGAAGGATATAAATAGTAATTATTTCAGATCTTGCTACTTTATCGTCTATCACATATTTAGAATATGTGAGCCTTTAAAGGACTTGCCAGCACACTTGTGTTAGCATTGTAATTTGAATCTGAAAGGAGATATTTCTGATTATAACACTAATCAAGGCAGCTAAAACTCAGAAGATAGTCTGGCAGCAAACTTATTTAACTTAGAGACAGAAGATGTTGGCTGACCTTGTTTGCAGAGCTGGTCAAATGATTAATTGTGATTTTCAGAGTAATTCAAAATTTATCCTGGTAACAATAGCTTATGTAATCAGTGGATAATGAGCCCTGGCAAATGACAGGTTTATAACTTAAATCCAGCTCTTGCACATCAGGCCACAAAATGAAAATTAATCTATTTAACAGTACAAGTATTTCTTATTCTAAATGGTGAGAAAGGAAGTCTGTAGAATTGGGTGGAATAATTACACATGAATGCCAATGGTCAAACAGGTAATATTTGTCTGCCAAATAAAACACAATAGATATTGTTACAGAGTCTGTTAAGAAATTTAAAGCAATCAAATGCCCTAGCTAGTTAATATATTTTAGATCAGAAATTGAAAAAATACATACAGGTTAAATAAAATGCAAACAGTTATGAGAAGTAAAATGGAAACTAAAACAGAGGATGTAAGAAAATGAAAACATTATTTGTCATTATTATCTGACTGGACAAAATTCTCTAGAAAATGAAACACGAACTAAACAAGCCTCAAGCAGCCTATATAAATGAAAAAGCACTTCTTAATGCCATTAAATGCAAATGCTACTCAGTTCATAAATCCTTAGTCCAAAAATTCATAGTCCTTCAGATGCAAGGGTGAGCCAAGAGTTTGGCCGAGATTATCTTCTCATAGAAAAAGCAAACTGTACTCTTGGCACTGCAATTTGGCAGCTTCATGTTTAACATCTTTCCTCAAGACTGCCTTAACACCTGACATTTAGCAGAAGCAAATCAAGCAGACATACAGTGATCCTGGCCTTTTCTTCCTGCTTTGAGTCAGGGAATAAATTGGGCCACTACTGGTACCTGCCTATCACATTGCAGGCTTCAACAGGAGCATGACTACTGGCAGGAAAATTGAGCAAAAGAGGATATCATTTGAGAAAGAAGATATTGCAATGTTGGCAAATTATCACAGGGAAAACAAAACAGCCCAGATTTTCAAGTACTTGGGCTGTAAAAAGCTGGGCCTCATAGAAAGAACTTAGAAATCATGTGTAAGAGCTGCTTTAAGACTTTTCCCAGTTTAATTTTTAAAAATGTTTTCTTAACTTTCTAGACCTTATAAATATGACATGTGGCAATATGGATGCAGAGTCTAATGTAGTATAAAATGCAGCAGAAAACCTTCATTTCCTAAGATGTTTCAGCTGCAGTAACCGAAATGTGGCCATGGGTCTTGCTGAACTCTGAGCCAGCTGACATGGCATTATGAGACTTTCTGCTCATAAAGCCTCAGCCTCCAAACCACGGTGGCTCTGTGTCCTGGTGGAGACCATCTCTGGCTCACTGTCACTCCTGAAATGTGCCTGGGAATTATTTGGGAGCATGCCTATGTGGAGAGTTCCTGCCCAGGAATGCCTCACCAACTTGCTGACTGACAGCACTCAAGGGCAGATGGCTCCCCTTGTCACTCTTGAATTGTTCTTGTATCAAAGCAGCATTTTTGTGGGAGGGCTGGAGCACCCATGGAGAGAGAAGTTTCCTGGGATTTCCTTCTCATTCTCTCTTGCAGGGACTCTCATAGCTGTCCCCTCTCCAGGCACTAAAATGCTTGTGTCAGTGCTTGCAAGCCTGGTTTCTCCCCTCAGCCATCACCTCCCTCCTTCATACCGCCTCCATTTTTCACAGGTTTCTCTCATGTTAATCAGTCCTGGGGGAATTTTTCCAGCCTCAGGTGATGGGAGATAGAAGGCAGCAGGAGGCTGGCAAGAAGCCAGCCAGGCACAGGAATAATAATAATGCTGCCTTTTATGTTCCAAATCCATTTCATTGTAAGCATCCTGCTGTACAAGTCATTTCATGAGCCACTCATCATACTCTTAAATTAGCCCTTCACTCAGAGAAAATGTTGAAGAACAGAAAGCTTAGAAGGAAGATCTATGTTTCTGAACTATGTGGTTACTCTGGGGTCATTTATACATGCTGGTGCCATTGCAATGTGTCTTTCAGCAAACACGTGCCTCATCTGCGTCCAGAGCTGCGGGAGGCACCGACTGCTGCCACCCACGGTCCCGGGCTGCTGTGCCTCTGGCTGTGACCGGCAAACTCCAAACAACCAGACCCAGGAGCTGGTTCTAGGCACTGACACAGCTCGTGTTTCAGCGCTGGAAATGCTGTGTTTTGACAAGCTTCCTGGGGATTTTTCCAGTAGCTGGTTTAATCAGTCCTGCTGGTAGCCTGTCAGCCCCGGGCAGCATTTCGGTACATAAAGCTGCAACAACCTCTGAGGGGCACAGGCAGCAAACCACGAGGCTGTCCCAGCTTGGCTGGTTCTGCGAAGCCATAAATCCACTTGTATTTCCTCCCTTCATCCGTTCTGCACTGAGCATGCACCAAATTCTTGGCTACAGATAGCGCCTAAAATTTCTACCTTCTCCATGCTTTTCTGTTAGCATCCAAAACAGACGGTCTGGGTTTTTTAGGATCTTTGTCAAACAGGTATATATAGGCTTGGCACATAATATATGTGCACATAATCTACATTAAGATATAAATTTCAAGCACCTGATTAAAATGCATATTGTTAATGGAAGGCAGAATTTAGGCCCTGAAAATTCTGACAAAACCTTCTGTTAGATTAATTTTATTTTTTCATTAAGTCGCTAAAAATGAAAAATAACGAATGGAATAGCAAATGGACTCCCTCACAAAATCCTGTGTATTACATTTCATTTAAAGCTGAGATAAAAACTTCCATGCTTTTAATCTCTTTCCCCCAGTTCTGAGCACTGCCAGAGGATATTGACATACATGGGCAATATAGATTTAAGATTCCCCACTGGTGAGATTCTGAATTATATCTGTACACATTGACACACACGGGCAATATAAATCTAAAATTCCCTTCGCCACACTGATGACATTCTTCTTCTTGCACTCACAGTACATAATTACTCGGCAGCTTCCTTTTTAGCCTTTTTGCAAATGCCCATTGCCAGGTGAGAGGGTTTAATGGCTTGGCACGAGATTCAAGGGCTGCTGGAGAAGTCCTCGCTGAACTGTGATTGAACGTCAGCCAGCCGTTTGCTGAGGTTGTTTATTCCGTAATTCACATTACTTCTACTTCCATTTCCTTACAAGCAAAGGCACATTTCCGAGGCGGGCGGGCCGTCCCCGCGCGGGGCTGTCCCGAGCGCTCCGCTCCCGGCGCGGAGCTGCGGCAGCTCCGGCCCGCCCGGGAAGGCGCCGCTGCAGGAGCCGCGCCCGGGGCCGCCCGGCAGCGCTGCCCTGGCGGCTCAGGCACGGCTCCGTGTCCTCTCACACTCACCAGACCCTGACAAGCCTCGGTCCGGAGAGCTCTGAATCCTTGGCAGCCAGCCTGCCTGTGATTTTCCAGTGGCACGTGTTCAGCGACGGCTGCCTTTGGCTTTGGCAGATTCAAGGAAAACGTTTTGTAAACCTGGAAAATTCCCAGTGCTCACACTCCTGACTGGTATCCAATGGCAGCTCCAGATTGAGAACAATTACGGAGCATAAGCAACAGGATGGAGCCTTAGGAAGGAAGAAGTGCAAGGAGAGAAAAAGGAAAAGCAAGAAGCAAGTTTTTCCCTCTTCACAAAATTTCCAAGTATTCAGAATTTAACAGTTGGTCCTCAAAATGACGTTGTTTTTAAACTAGGCATTTCAAATTCAAGTGCTTGATATAGCTGAGATTCCTTTTATTTGTTTTTGATCCATAACCTTTTGGAGATCACACTTGCCAGCTTCTCTCTACAGTCTCAATGACTAAAAACCTACTTTTCATTGTCATGAAAGCTGAGCTTCTCACATAATCATATGACTCCAGAAGCTGGAGACAGAAGTACATCGTGTTCCAAGGCACCAGCCATCAGAATGCTGGCAACGCCGCAAAATTTCCCTGGAGGACTCATCCTGCTGTGCTTAATGTCCCAAAGATAATGTACAAAGTCTCAGATGAGATGAAGCAGCAATCTAAAGGGCACATTCAGCCCTTTGCAATTAACAAGCAAAGTCCATATATCATGCACCTCTCAAGCAGGACCTGTCCATCTAGATAATGCTGACATTCATGTTGACCTCAGGACTGGATTGAATTTCTCTCAAAGGTACACTCAGAAGAGCCAACAGCTCCCTTGGTGACTGCAAAAGTGAATGGAAGCAAAATCTGAGATTTAGGAAAGGTTTTGGGGTTTGTGTTTTCCTTTTTTTAAATTTTTTTTTTCTTCTCCTTCTTATAGATCACTTATTCAAAACCTCTCTGGTGTTGACAAAAAAGTATATCTAATTTAGAAAGCATCTTTTGGATTAAGGTAATGGTATGATATATACAGAGAAGAAAAATATATGAAATATTTTTATTTATAGACAAGTTTCCCCTTTTACATATTTTCAGTTCAAATGCTCTAGTTTTCCCACTGTGGAAGCACATCCTATTCTGAAATGTGACTTATTTAATAACGAGAATAAATTCAAACCTGGTCAGATGCAAAACATATCATTTTGGATCTGACAAAATCTTTCAGCTGCATGTGATAAAAATGAGGTTTTATTCAATTGCCATATTAAGAAAATCAATCCTTGGCACTTGTCTCAAACTCTGACAACGAAAAAAATTGCCCAGAAGCCTGTGGGGAGCCAGGGTGGGAGCAGAACCCCTCGGAGCCTGAAATCATTAAATGAATTTACCACTGCTAGGGCTGCTTTGGGCAGAGGAGGTCACACTGCGCCCAGCTGCTGCCTCCTGCTCCAGCCCCTGCAAGGGCACTTCGGTGTGAGCAGAGATTGCGCAAAAACTTGTGGGGAGCAGCGGGTGCCCATGGGTTTTGCAAGCAGCTGGCAGAGCGTTTTTATGCGTTTCTGCTTCAGTGTGAAACACCCAAATGCGCTCGCCCATAGCCCTCTCATGGACATCAGAGGCGCTGCACCCAAGTGGGATGCTTTTAGGATGCTGGTTAACACTTTTGTCTTAAAAGAATTTTTACTACTGAAAGGAAAAAAAAAATAAGAGCAGAAAATATCTGGGTTTCCCCCCCCAATATTTACACAGCCAGACAGAAGGTTTCATAATCTCCTGGGTTCTGGAGCAAGTTTGGAAGTTGTGCCAAGGTGTCATGGTTTAACCTCAGGCAGCACTTAAGCCTCACATGGCCACTTTCTCACCTCCCACTCTTTCAATAGGATGAAGAAGAGAATCTGAAAAATTAGAACCTGTGAGTTAAGAACAGTTTAATAACTGATATAAAGTAAAATATGTTAATAATATTAGCAGTGCCAATTGTAATGGAAAAGAGAGGTAGAGTGAAAGGAATAAAATCCAAGGGAGCAAAATTCATGGGATACCAATACAATTCTCACCACCTGCTGACCAGTGTTCAGCCAGTCCCTGAACAGTGAATGGCCCCTCCCAGCCAACTCCCCCTAGCTGACATCCTGTGGTGTGGAATATCCCTTTGTCCAGTTTGGGTCAGCTGTCCTGGCCACGCTCCTCCTGGATTCTTGTGCACCTGCTCCCCAGCAAAGCATGAGACACTGAAAAGTTCTTGACTTAGGGGTCAGCACTACTGAGCACCAATGAAACCATCAGTGTGTTGTCAATGTTATTCTCACATTAAATCCCAAACACAGCACTGTACTAGCTACTACGAAAAAAAATTAACTCTATCCCAGCCAGAACCAGGACCAAGATGACAGCTCTGGGAGAAAGTGGTATATGCTGAGAGAATAGTCTTTGGCTATTCCAAAAGTAGAAAAAGCTCTGCCTTGGCTGCACACTTCTGGAGAATGCATTTGGCACAAGTACTGAGAGGGCATTTTGTGTCAGGTCTTAGCCCACTGGTTTTCCCAGTGCCTTTCCAGTGGCAGGGGACGAGAAAGAGTGCCCCAGCACAGGGTGGGGTGACATGCCTGGTTTTGGTTTAGCACAAAAATAAAATGCTGAGTGATGGAACATGCTCAGACAGGAAATCACTTATTTCCCAGTGCAGCTGCTATGATGGCAATGTTGATATTGGATCTTCCCTAGCTGAAAGAGAAAATAGTGCAGTACAGATGAGTTGCTGCCTCACTCTGGAAGTTGGTTTTCTACAGCCCCTGTGCACAGAGTATCAACCACACAAGCTGCCAGAGGTGGGTGGTGGTACATTTATCTTCCTTTATGTACAAGATGCACAGCCCCGAGAAAGGAAAAAAATAGAGGTTTAATTCTGGTTGTACCCAGTAAAAAACAATGAAAGATTTTCCAATTGTGCTTGAGGTGCTTTCATTTCTATTGCCCTTGAGACAGAGATTTATATAGTCCTGTCACTTGAGAAAATCTGCTTGCACTTTTAAATGTTGTGCTGCCTTTGGGAAAGAGACTAATAGTCTTCAGTGACTAAAAAATCTCCTCTGGCCATTTCATGTGGGAAAGCTTTGAATTTCCTGACACCAGCATTCTAATTTTCACTGCAGTCATGATTCCTCTGAAAAAGATGCTGTGAGCTCTGCTCAGCCCACTGGCCAAAAGGACAAAACCTCATCTTGGTAAATATGTATTTGTTTCTTCTTTTTCTCCTCACAATTTGCTCTTCCTGTGTTGCCAAGAACACAAAAGACAAAAAGAGCTATTGTTTCATCTGTCCTTTCCCCAGTGCTGTAGGTTGTTTTTAGCTTTGGAACAAAGTGGGAACAGGGAGTATTTGAGAAGTTATGTGGCAGCAATTGACTATAGAGGAAAATCAATGCTACCCATCAAACCAACTCAGCCTTGTGTGCATACCCAGATGATCTGTTTCCAGATGCTACATTTTGCTCTAGCTCCATTTCTACTTGTAACTATCAAACTGAGCTCTATGTTTTACCAGCAGATATTTCAAGTTGATTTACACATTAACAGGCTCAGGTTAATTCACTTCCTGTAAAATATGTGGAAAAGGAGAGCTGCACCAAGAAGTTAGGGAATCCTTGTGAAATGGCATATGACAGACTGAGAAATGAGGTACAAATGTCACTAATGTCACTCTCTCTCTGATATATAGTGATTTATATGAGACCAGAGTCAGGGACAGCCACCCTAAGGGTTTTCAGTCCCAGGAGAACAAAACCTTGGGGTTGAGACAGTGCCAGCTGTGGTTGCCAGGTGCCTTGCACTCACACTCCCCGGGTTTGTTTGGCAGCTGCTTTTCAGGTCCCTGCCTTGCTCACAGAAGCAAAGGATGATGGAGAAGCAGCACCCCAACTCCTCCAGGGTTTCCTATTTTTGTTTTAAAAGTAGATTCTTCCTTGAAAAAAAATCATATTTGTTCCTCTTTGTCTACATGATGTCTCCTTCTCCTTTGCTTGAACCTCTCCCAGCCACACGTGTGCCCACACGTTAAGCCCATACATGCCACAGTGGCCTCACCAGATTGATGGCCAGTGGCCAAGCTGTGCTGGCTTGTTTTCCAGCTTGTCCTAAGAGTTCCCTGCCAGCACTGGGAGCCTCGTGAAATCCTTCCCTGTGACTGTGCCCAACACAGGTGTGCATCCCACCGCTCAGGCAAGCCATTGAACATTTGTTTGTATTCCCATAGAGCCAGGGTAGGTCACAGCAGCCAGGGGCTGCCTGGGTTGGAGGATGTGTGTCTCCTGGAGCAGAGGCACATCCACACATTTCTCATCAACCACCAGAAAATTCAGCTTAGCCTTAGTGCATGAAGTTGCTCAGCAAGACTGAGCCATGCATCAACCTTCCCCTGCCTGAAATCACTCCTCTGAAGTGATTAAAGTCCATGTACTCTCATTAAAAAGAATTACAATCAGTGAGAGATCAGCAGTCACACTGCAGCAGTGGTGACAAATGACAGGGTGCTGTGTGACACAGGGACTGTCCTGCGTGCTTGCTGTGCAGTCATTGGCACTGCCATGTTCTCATCAGGGAGCCCCACGGTGAGGATGGGGTGGCAGTGTCCCTGCCAGCTGGGGAGCAGCTGCTCAGCTTGGGAACACAGAGGGAGTGAGACACTGTCCCCTACCCTCTCAACAAGAAGTGTCCCAGCACAGGAGTGAGGAGGCAGCTAAGAAACTCACTTGGGGACTGGGGAAAGTGCTCACAGAATCAGATGGCTCTTCATGTAACAGAGGCTGGTGCTGAAAATGCTGAGTCTGATTGATGACTTCTCCCAAAGCTCACAGTCCCATCACACAGTGACAAGTTTGGACCTGCAACCTTGCTCCAACCCACTGCTGAATGCAGCCGTGAAGGCATTTGGTTGTCACCTTATGTCAAAACACATAAATGAGCTCTTGTCCATGGGATTACTCCAGCAGATCCCAGCCTCCAGGAAGCAGCACCAGGCTGAGAGTGAACCCACCCCTGGGCATGAAGACTTGGCACCTTAGAGGAGGTACAGGATAGATATGTGTCCATCCGTCCGCTGTGGTGGGGACATCCTCATATTCTCTTGTCCTTTGAGGAGGACAAATGCAGTCTTTCATTCCAGGAGATGTCAGCTCTCTCTTTTGGCAAGATGCAACTCTGGATCCTAACTAGAGTGTTCCTATGTGGGTTTCTACCTAATTTCTTTTATGATTAGTAGAGGTTATAAATAATTTCCCTGTACAAGATCTTGTAGTCCTGTTGAGAGAAAATGCCAAAATAAGCAAGCAGCATTATGGTCAGGAGCCAATGCTAAGGGTGATACATCATGCCACTGGGCTGCCCTCAGCAAGCCCAGTATTGGTTTATTGGGTCTGAAACCTAAAGCAGCTCAGCCCAAAGCCGTTACCCTGAGGCTGAATTAAAACCAGCATTTTTAATGCTAGTTTGATTGTCAAAATAAATATACTAAATAAATGATTAAAGTAAAGATGGTCCTCAAAAGAAAGCAGTTCCATCCAACAACAGAGGAGTTCAGAAAGATGGACAAGAATAGGAGGAGGACCCTGGGCTGTGATGTGAGCTCAGTGAACAGATAAACTAATTTAACAGGTAAAATGTTTATTAGAAAGGAACTAGGAAATGCATGATCCAATAATTGATTAATTAAATATTTATTAAAGACATCCCTGACTGATGATCTTTGAGCTGGTACTTGATTTACTCCAAAAGGTCCAGGCATTTACATTTTTTATGGCAATGAATGTCTTTTGACACTTGAATCACCTGTTCCAGATGTAGAAATGCCTTCAGTCTTCTTTCTCTCTCAATTATATTTATTAGAAATATTTAGTCTTAATGCTTTTGTTTTTTGACTGTTAATCTATCATAGCTGTGTGAGATTCAAAAACCTACAACAGCACTTTATTCAGGGAAACATTAGGCTAAGCAGCAAGGAAGAAAAAAAATAAGCAATGGGTGATTTTTTTGAAGGGCAGATATTAATTCCAGATGGAGTAGCCTCATGCTAATCTGCCAGGATGATCAACTAAGAGAAGGAAAAGTTTTGTCTACTGTGCTTCAAATAATGCATCTCTTGGTCCAGCTGAGGACCTGAGCAAGGCCGGATATGCACTGATTATACCCTGGTGCTAAAATGTTGCTTCAGCCCTGGGATGATAAAACTCAACAGCAGCAGCTCTCAGGAGGACTTGAGCAGGAGGTATTATTGAAAAAATGAGGTGTAAAGACAGATCACTTGCACTTTGTGTCTTCTGTAACAACCAGAAACCAGCACACTGATTTGGTACTTTGGGAGTGGAGGGAGAATGGCCCAGCTGCACACAACCTGCTTGGCTGAAACCCTGGTGGATTAAGAAACACATTGAGCGAACATAAGTATTATTGTTGCCTTTTTAGTAAAAGATATCTGCCATGAACCTTAGTTAGGTGACTTTGGTGTGTCATAGGGCTTAAGGCCAGAAGTAGCATCACTTCACCCAGACAGGAAGTGCAGTTTTACCTTGCCAGTGCAGCTTCTGGAGAGTATTATTGCAGGATAAAGCCTTCCATTTTTATTTTGAACTTAAAACCCCCACTTCATTCCAAAATTAGAATGAATTTAGCTTGTTTTCTGTGCTTTCTCTGGTGCAGAAAGCAGGGCCAAAAAAAGCCCAAAAAACCCCAAAAATGGAAAAAAAAGACCACTCTCACTTTTAATTATTTCCTTTGGTTTTCCATGTCCATCAGTTATTCCAAGTATGTATCCTGGACAATAATATGTGTATTTCTTAGACCATTATCTTGCTCTAAACATGCCTCACAGTAGTTCCAGCCCAGAATACTTTTTTTGGAGAGGATGAGATGTAAAAAACAGCACCAAAACAGTAATAAGCCTTTTAAGATTAGTTAGTATTAGTATTTGTTGGCAAGACCAATGTGTGTCTTTTGCTTAATGTTTTTTCTTTATTAGGTGTTTTGCACTGCCTTTGGTGATGAGGGGGAGAGCCAGAAATGCTTCACCTGTGGCTTTGAACATGTACTGTACTGAAAGCTGAATAGAAACCTGTCAAAGAGGACAGAGATGCTGTTGCACAAGGTCCCTCAGTTTTCTCTAAAGCACAGGCATGAAACTTCAACCCACTTGCCTGAAGCTTTCCAGAGCAGCTTTACCTGGGAGAGAGTGAACTTTCCACTCCCCAGAAAGCCATGTTTCAAAGCTATTGTGAACTGATGATCACAATGTGTTTTGGAATAGGTCAGTTTAAACATTTTGGGTTTAAATAATGCAAAAATACTTCATTTCTATTGAAATTGTATTTATTTTTTCTACTTTTTAAATTCTATTTTTTAAAATTCCACCTGTAGATTAACTTCATATTTGAAGAGTTATGCTGACAAATTCATCATTTCAGTAGTCCAAAAATTTTCTATCGAATGGGCAGATTCACTTAAACCAAGCCTTTCTGCAAACTGCTCTGGTTTTAGCAGACTGGCATTTTTTAAAGGAAAAATATGTTTTGCAGAAGAAATTCCAGTGCTCTTTGGCCAAAGTATTGTATAAAGGCTTTTATAACACTCAAAGGTCAGTTTGTTTTCTTGGAGAAAGCAAGTTCATATTTTCTTTCACTCTCCACTTCTAACCCAAAAGGAAATAAAAATAGATAAACAGTCTCCTTTTTGTACTAAAATTGCTATTTTGTATTTTTACAAGCACTACAGAAAATGTAATAAAGTAACTTAAACCTTCTGCGGCTGAGCTGCTGAACCTGAAGCTGTGGAAACACCAAACTCCCAAGGCTGACACAGTTGTTTCTCACTGGCTCACAGAAGCCAGAGGTGGCCATCGGGCTGCTTGTGAGCAGCTCCAGTGTCCTGTGGCTACATGTGGGGTTTTTGGGTCGTTGCTCAGACATCACTCATGGAAGCCCTGCCAAAGCTCTCAACAGAAAATATGAGCTTGAACTTGGGGGTCTGCTCAAATGAAATTCAGCTTTTCTGATCCCAGGTTTACCCTCGAATTTCCAGAGCCACAGTTTCATCCTGGCAGGAAACCCTGCTGCTCTGCCAAGGTCTGAAGGTCATCAGGACTGAGCTGTGAGCCAAGTCCCCAGGTCCTGCTGGGAGGCAGTGGCCTGGCTGGGGGGACCCTGAGCAGAGGGGATGGTGGTACTGCCGGCACCCAGGTGCCATTGCTGCAGGGACTGGTGGTTGATGTGGTGCAGGCTCGTTGGGGAAGGAGAATAAACTTTTTCTATAAGGCCTGTTGCAGTGGGAGATTATTTATCCCATGAGAGATGCTGGTGCATGTCCATACATTGCCAGCAGGGAAGAAAATGGAGGTAATGGAGAACTCAGGCTGCTACCAAGAAATCACATCTGAAATGTGAAACAAATTTGTAAGGTGAAGCAAGGGGCTCAGGCTGTGTCTAAGGTGCCAGGCAGGAGGGTGTGAAGCTGTGGCCAGCAGCCCTGCACTCCAACCCCTGCACTGTCCAGGCTCTGCCACATACAGGCAGAGTACATCCCAGTGAATCACTGTCCCAGTAAATCACGTCTTCAAGCCCAGCCCTGGTGGCAAGAGGCTGTTTCTGTTTAATACATGTTAAATTCTGTCATCAGTGCAGGAATCCACAGTTCTAGTACAGTGTGGGTGGTGTTGAGGAAATCCTGCAGGCTTGACACTCAGTTAAGTCTGTGGCTTATCTCTCAATCAATTAATTATTGCATCCTTATTCAGTGAATGAACAGCAGCACTCAGGGTCAGGGTCTCTGTGCTTTGAGATAAGAGATCCTGTAAAGGCACTCTGTAAAGCAACAGGGCAGGCAGGAGAGGGGCAGGCAAGAGGGAGATGATCAAGCTGCCCTTGGAAGGCCAAGCCTGCCAATGGTGCCCAGCTGCCAGACACAGGCACTTGTTGCCCACACTGTGTGGACCCTGGGAATGGTGCAGGACCTGCAGGACATGGAAATGTTCTGAGACCCCTTGCACTGAACCCACTGTGGCACCAAAAGGCACACACAGGAATTGTATTTCCTGCTTTAAGCAAGATGCTGTTTGCTTGTGAATGGGGCATGGGAGATGCCATCCAGGCTTTCAGACTGCCTGCTTACATGGAAGTCCCTGGTCAGCTCACTGAAGACTGTCTGGACTTTTCCTGGGTATGTGCTTATTCTGCTGCATCTTGGAAGAACACTAGAGGGCATGTCTCAAACTGCAACAGATGCCCTGGACTGATGATGTTCCAGGAAGGTACTGAAGCTGTTCAGAAAATGAGTATCATTCACATTACACAGGGCCTGCTCAGGCCCGCACTGGAAGCTTGAGGGTATGTGCTCCTTCCCACTCACAATGTTCCTAGCAGAAAAGTCCCAAGTCACAAACAACTGAAAATAGTGATATGATCTCATAGATCAGTTGCTAAAAATACAGAGGAGAGTCTACTTACAAACACCGTGCCTGTGTGGTATGTTATTCACCCAGCAGAGAAAGACATCAGGGAATCCCTGATTCTTCCAGTTTTGAAATTATTTTTCCTTCCAGGTGGTGCTGCTGCCCATTTCTGTCCAGCACCAAGCTGACACTGAGCCCACTGGAGAGAATCTCATCTGGAAGGAAATGCCAATGAATGAGGCAGGAGTACAGAGTATCTCCCGTGGGCCATAGGCTCTGCCACACCTGCCCATCACCCAGGGGTGTGCAGTCCTTTTGGAGTCTGAACCAACCTTTTGGACTTACCTGATCTGTGAGTGGGACCACCCCAGGGGCTGCTGGGCTGCAGGGACTGAGATGCCCCTCCTGAGAGCAGCATCTGGGCAACAACTGCTGATGGAAAGGACTTGCTGCAGGGCCCAGGAGAGCCTGGCCATGCTGCTGACTGCAGCTTGGCATCTCCAGGGGAGCAGCGTGCTCAAAGTGTGCTCAGCCAGCTCCTTCCACCCACCTCCACTTGGGCAGGTGTGACAGTAAAGGCAAAGTGGATTTCAGTAAGTTATAGCCAAGATTTTAGAAGCTGATAGGTCATGAGTGAAAGCTATACAGGAAAGCTTACCAGGATACACAAAGCAGTGTTCATGCCTCTGGATTATCCTAGATGCAGACAGAGGCATCTGGCATCATCAGAGCTGGCTCCCTACAGATTCCTTTGGTCTGCACAACTTAGCTTTGCTTTGTGTCTGTCCTGCACAGGTGGATACCACCCCAGGTAAAGCTCTCTGATACCCCATGGGGATCTCACAGGCCCCAGGGAACTGCTGGTGGAGGCTGCAGTGGGTGTCTGTGTACTTCTGCAGAAAATGAACATTCCTGACTCTGAGCAAATAAGCAGGGCTGGAAGAACAAGGGAGGCAACTCGGGCAGGCCCTCAGAGGTATATTATGGTGCATTATTCTGATGCACTATAGGTAATCCCTGAATACAGCACACATTTGCATTTGAACTGCTCTAAAACTGCCCATGCTCCTCTCCCAGAGAGGTTTGTTGAGCCACCATGGGCTGTCAGGTACTGGCTGGAGCAGTTCAGTGTCCAAGGATGGCTGACCAGCCAGGTCTGGGCTGTTCCCAGAGTGATGGTCCCTGCTTCTCCTGTATCTTTACCTAGCTAATACACAGATCCCATTTCTCCTCTGGGGCTGTTTTCTCCAGCCAAATATTCCCAACACATTCTTTACCTAAAGACATTATTTTTCATCCTTAGGTATTGCAGTAGAAACAAGGATTTGGCCAGCAGTAGGTCCTGTTCAAAGCTAAAAGGGGAAGGAGATACCAAGTGGAGAAAAATTATCCTTAACATTTCAATTCAGAGCATTGCTAGCTGGTAGCAAAAAGGGAATGAAATTGGGCTGGTGTTTTTTCTCTTGTTATTTTATTTTTCCAGGTCTATTGAATAAAGAAAACCATAAAAATGCAAAGTTAATGCCTCCAAGGCATTAATACAACACCACATTTGGTTTCAAAAACTCAAGTAACATATAACTGCCAGGTAATTAACTATGTGGATTAAAAACTGGTTCTTTCATTGACCTCAAAATATTGATAATTGCAGGTCACTCACAAGCAAGACCACATTTAGCAGTGATGCCACAGGACTGGGATCTTTTGCCACAATTTGTTTGCTCATTGGTGACCTAGATAATGACATAAACCTTTCACTGATAAAGTCTGTGGGAGACATGTAAGTTGAGGGGTAATAAAGTGGGACAAAAACAGGTTATTGTTATGCAAACCTGACTTGCCTGATCACAGTCCCATGACACCCACTGGCAGGTAGCCAAATACCAACTTACACAACCCAGAGACAGACATGCAGTGTCTTGGCAAGAAGCAATTCAGGGACAGATTTAGGAGTAAGCACAGATGATCATTTCAGCATAAGCTGCCAGTCAGGAGGTGGCTGAAAAGGCTGCTTACACAATCCTTTCATGTATAAAATGAAGTTATCAGAAAGAGAGCAAGCATGAGTCAGGTAACGCAGGGTTTATGAAAGATCATAGCCCATAAACAATTACTAATAGAATGTCCTTAGTATTTATGGATATTTCCTTCTATAGTTAGAATATATATACACATCTATATACATCTGTCTATTCATATACAGATAAATTTACATCTTTGTGTGTAAAACTGTATGTATGTACATATATGTATGTGATCCCTATACAATCAGTGTAAGATATATAAGATACAAACTGCCAGTACTCACTTGATGCTCAACAAACATGACAGAGGTACCCACACTGGAACTACTGGTTCCAATACACCCTCATTGCAAGTATAGGGGTGACCAGGTTTGTACATTTATCTTTTTGGGACACAAGACACATCTACAGATCTGTGCCTGTGGTTTTAAAACAAATGGCTCTTCACTCAAAAGTATTCTGGAATCTGGTTTAATCCTGAGCCCCTTGTTGAACAGGATTTTTTTGGAGCCCAAGGATGAGCACTGTGCAAAATAGGTTATCTTTGCCTCTAGTCCAGTGCTTTGTGGGGCTGCCTCTGTTATTATGTCCAGCTTTCCTGTTCATGCAAGTCCCTGAGAGGCACCACCAGGTGAAACCTCCCATAAGTTGGTCTTTTCCTTGGTAATTGTCCCTCTTTAATTCTAACCTGAAGAACAGATTTGTCCCAATGGCTCACAGCCTTTTTTATCCCAAGGTACTCCAGTGCAGAACCTTGTACCATTCACCATCAAGCACTGTACTGCAAAAGGACAAAGACAGCATGAGAACAAGAATCCATTTCAAAACTTCCCTGAGTTGTCTGGAGTTGGATTTTCCAATTTTTTGAAAGAGTTTCCATTTTGTGGACAAATGTACAGTAAGACCAAAAGAGAAATTACAGTAGAAAGAATGAATTTAAGCTTCTGAGGGAGATTCTGATTGATAAATGCAAGAGAAAGTTACCTTCTTTGAAGTCCTTTGAAGGAGTCAATAGGTGCATGGAAATCACCTACTTTAAGTTCAAAAAGACTACTTTAGGTTCAACAAGATTTATAACAAAGTTTTTAAGGAAGCTAAGAAGTTTTGAGACACGAGGAGAGGTCTTTACATGTACACAACATTGATCAAAGGAAATAATAGGAAATTTCTCAGCTTTCTCAGAGAGTGAAACTCCACTTGGCGATGTGTGCTGGAGTTCCTGTTGCTCAACATGTTAAACAATGTAGAGAAGGGTGGGTAAGGAGATGACATCTTGCTGGAGGTGCTGAGTTATGCATAGTAATAAAGGTGGGAGCTGATTGTGAAGAATTGCAAAAGGACTTTATGAAACATTGTGAATGCAAATTGTAATAGGAGATGGAGTTTGGCATAAACCAATGTGCACAGGAGAAAATAATCCTAACTTCACATAAAGCGACATGTTATGATTCATCTACTACCTCCTAAATAGAAAATCCTGGTATTATAAAAAATAGCTTAAAAAAAATGTCAGTACAAAGTGCAGAAGCACTAAAACCAAACAAAACCAAACCCTGGCAATTCAAATGTAATGCAAGAACAGAGAATGTGACACAGAGGTTTACGCCACTGAAAATGACACATGGGAGATTGATGGTAGGCTATCCCAAATTCCATGTGTTTTGATAAAGTAGCGGATAAAGTCATTTGGAAAAGAACCAGAGGCCTTAGCTGACTTGCAGCTCGACTGCCTTGTTTTTGCTGTGATGTTATAACCATCCCAGTGATAGCACTTGTGTCTAATCAATTGACTTGGGAAGGAATTACTATTTACAATCATACCACAACCCCCAAAGTCACTCCCTCCTCTCACGCTGCACACCACATATTCAATAACCATACGGGTTCTTGTTTCAAAATGCCTTTGGGCAGAACTCAGTTGTAACAGAAAAGAAACTGCTGAAACTCTTCACAGGTCTTGCCTAATCCACTACGGGCTCTGAAAGACAGACCAGGGATTAAGCATGTGTGCTCTTACAACAGAAGAGCCATGGGAATAATCTGCACAGCTATAATCAGAGCTGGAGCTGAATTAGGCTCAGCAAACCCACTTCTGGCTCAGGGGGGCAGTGGGACAGGTTATTTCACATAGTGAAATAACAGCAGACACAAGACCCAGGACTGTGGTCTCCAAGAGCTCAAGAACTTGATCTTGCTGCTCCAGGTGTCAATGAAGCCCCTGTCTGATGTGATTTCCTGTGGGTAACACTCATGGAACATGGGTCACATTGGACTATCAATGCTTCTGCACCTGCAGAAACTAAGCTAAAGTGCTTGAGTATTCAGTAGTGCTTCACCAATGACTATAAAGGTTCCAAATGTAGGTTTCAGTATAGGGCTTTTACATGGAAACCAGTTTTCAAGAGAACATACCCTTATTTCATGTCTATTAATATTTTCATGGTCACAACTTGAACATAAAAGGTAAGAAAGGCTCACCTTTCTCTACCTTAATGCTTGAATCTATTTGCTTTTATCTGAAGGTGTAATGATTGCAAAACCTTGTACAGAGGTGAAATAATTCTTTTTATCTTCTGGAGATTTACTGTAGCAATAAAAACAAATAATGGTCTTCAAGCAGCAGGTGAGGCTGCAAAACCCAGTGTGGGGAAAGAACAGGAGCCTTAAGAAGTTTGTCACAGACATTTGGTTTAACAAGTAGCTACATGATACAAGGCATGAAAAATGGATAAAGGTTAAATTGGGGCACATTAACAGACCACTGCTTTGTAATCATAAGGGCCTGGCAGCACTTTGTTTTGGTTGAACAGACTCAATGTTTTCACAGCAGATTACAGGATAGACTTGAACCTGCTCAGCTGAGATAGACATGGCAGGGAGACACCCCCACCAGAGGGAGATAAGTTGTCATACTCTGACCTTTCTGTGACTTACAGACATATCTATACCAAAAGCCATTTCACCCAGAGATTATCCTCTTAAATTGCTGGGGTATGTCATCCTTCTGACACATCCAACAACGAGCTGCAATTCCTTAGGCTTAAAATAGGGTGGCATCTTTTGGAATAGGTAAAACTTCCTTGAAAGGGAAGAGCACACTAGCCTTACTCTTTACCAGGAAGCTGAGGAAAGCACATCCCAAAGGCTGAGGGAAATAGCTTATTTCTTCTCCTGTTTGCAGGAAAGGAAATTAAGCTTGAGGCTGAATTTCTTCCTTTTACCTTACAAGAGATAAGGTTCAGACTTCATGCACTTGGTTTGACGTGTGTATTACTTTTATTAATATTCTGGTGACATGAGTACTCAGACATTATAAAACAAGTTTCCTCATCTCCTTTTGTATAGAAGAGCTGATGTGGAAGCTTTAAATAGCTACATTAATAACCAAAATTAATGACAAAGAATTAAAAATGTCCAGCCCTCAGAACCTTCCATGCATCCTTTACCTATCTTAAGTAGATTCTGAAACCATTTTCAGCAATTTATAATTACCTGGCTATGAACAGTATAAACTCATATACTTTACTTGACATGAGCATTGGATCAACTACCAAGAATCAGATCCTCAGATCAAACAAGTAATCAATGGAGCATAAACACATATATTAAAAATTAGAGTATACTTGTGTAAATTTATCTAGTGATTCTGTGAAATATCTTGGATTGGTTTCTACATAAACTAAACTGCTGGGGAAAAAAAAGAAGTTATACAAACCAAATTTACTGATTTTTTTTTTCTCAATGGTAAACAAATGATAAACTTGCCTTTGAATCGAGAAAAGTTGTGTAAGAGGGAAATAAGAACCTTGCTAGAGGCATGATGGCTCCTTATCTGTCCTTAGAAGACCTCTGCTCCAGCGAGAAGCAGGAGAGGACTGCCATTCTGATGCCAGGAAACCTCACCATAACTTGGAAATTTTAGAAATTCTTTTCAAAAAGCAGTTAGGAGTAGTCATGCAAAGATTAGTTAAGAAAATTATATGGAACAAAATATATTGCTTGAGAAGAACCCTGCTGACTTTACTCACATATCTCCTGAATTGCTCTGGATTGTATTATACCAGACATGCAGGTACTTTTCAACAAAATATGGTGCCACAGTAAAATACTTCCTGGAAACACTCTATTGCTGAGTGCTTTTAATCTCTTTCGATTAATTAAAACCAAATATCTTTCTGTGAAGGGTGTTTTAAAATAATTACCCAGATCAGGTGTGCTGCTAGTAAAACAGGAAACCCCCCCAAAAAACATAATATCCATGGTTAGCAACTGTGATTTTTAGTATGCAGAACTTGATAAAGCATCTTTAATCTTATTGTTTCCTTATTTCTGATCACCTGGTTATTTAGAAAGCATGCAGTTCTCCACAAAAGGCCCCTATGCATCAGGTTTAAGAGGATGATCTCTCACTCAGCTGTTTACAAATTTGATGGAGATGTACACCTACAGAACCTTGATGGGGCTTTCAGAGAAACCCAAACATTTCCAGGCAGAGATGCAAGTACCATTGTACAAATGCACCCCCACAGTCCCTGCCTCAAGCAGCTCAGCAGTTATGATTTTAATTGTTACAGCAGGACTGGAGGACATAAATAAGGCTCTTCCTGTGAGTTCCTTGCCTTCTGCACAGGCCAAGGCCTGGAATTTCCCTACTGACTTCTTGCAGATGACCTGGGAGCCACCACCACACATGGCCAGTGAGTGACTGAACTTGCACAAAGGCTGAGCAGAGAGAGGAAATCTGGAGAGCTGCAGCTGATGGGTTTTAACCATTTAACCAAGCATGGAAAGGTAGCAGAGGAGTCTGCCTGGAACTTGGGCTGTTCTTGCTCTCTGTGAATCATGTAACAGAGCCTTTAAATTCCAGCATTATTGTGGGCTTCAAGAGCCCCTTTCTACAGCACAGCAAGAGCTGAAGGGATGCAACAAATGATGATACCATGACATGTGCCTTATCCACCCTTACTGACACATTCCTGCCAGTAAGGTACCTGTTGCAACCTGCCTGGCAGGAGCTAAAGTGTAACTTCTTATAGTTACAAAAATCCTGTCCAAAGGACTCTGTCTGCTAAAGAACTGACATTATTTTTCATAGTACTGCAGTGAACTGAAGGATGCAACACTGATAGTTAATTTGCCTTTAAACAAGCATTCTAGTGACTTTAAAGTTTAAATAATGAAACTTTATTTGAGAAAGGGTTATGTCAAATATAGAGGATAATTTCTTTTATCAAATTCAAAAACAAGTGCTTTACTTTTAAGCACAGACAAAATGCGGGAGCACAGATATACTCACGAACACACAAAAAAATAATCAGGACAAAAACCCCCAAAACCAAACCCAATCCCCAAAACCACACACACCCCCCAAAAAAGAAAAAAAGAGCCCAGTTTGCTTTCTCTTCTGTAGAGCTGAGCTGTTTGTAAATTTATTTAACCCCAAACTGTCTGCAAAGCAGCTGAGTAGTTCTCCTTACAGGAATGCAATGACAGCACAGCCCTGCTCTGGCACGTGTTAGGCAACAAAGAGCATAGGATGACATCTGATGCCCAACATCAGAACTTTAAGACACAGTCAGGTAGCTATGATTTTCACTGCCAGAACTAAACTTTATTTCCATGTGTATTACATACTGGTATTTGATGCCAAGTACATTAAAATTACTTTAACAGAGGATTTAAGTGAGGAATACTTATTCTTCACTAAACAAGAAGAAATGTAAAAACCTATAAGAAAAGAACTGTTTAAGCTTTGTTTTGATTTTGACAAACCAAACAGTTAAGTACTCTTCTGTTCTCTCCTTAGATCTTTCAAAGTACCAAAAAAGTCTTTTTTTATAATCATGCAGCTGAAGAAAAAAAATAGTCTTACAAAACCCATTTCTTATGCTAAATATGGTTACAAATCAGAGTATTAAACACAAAATTCCCAATTCCTATTTTTAAATACAAATACTGTATTATATTATGAAATGGGGATAATTAAAATATATCAATGACTACAAATCTAGCAATTTAAAGCAAACAAACATGCTGTTTGCTTTCATGTGGAAGAATTAGGATATTGTATGGTTCAAGCACTGCAGTAATTTCTGTCAACTCCTTGATGCCCAGAATGTCAAACTGCCAAACACAAAGAGACAAGTGTTCAGGTCTGAATAGCACCAGGTGTTTTTCTTTTTTTTTTTTTTT
>VWYI01029437.1:0-53005 GCA_013399455.1 Anthoscopus minutus
CTGAAAAAATATTCTTCAGAGTGTTTGATATTGGGACCTACCTTTCTGCTTTGACTTTCCACAGCACCACTGAACCATTTGAGAGGCAATGAAATAACCAACATTTATTTTGATCAGTAAAATTCTACCCTCCTCTCCACGTTCATTTTATGATGGGTTCCTTAGATGCCCACATCAAGAGTTCTAATAGACATTATGCACATTTTCTCAAAAAAAAAGCCAAAATGGTGGATGTTCTCCATCAGACTCTTGAGCAACTCAGAAATAGCTCAAAAATATCCCTATTTTTATCTTCAGACCTTCCTCCTCCAGAGGAAAGACCACCAAGGAAAAAAACCAGCTTTAATTCTACTCACATTTTAAAAAATAGCCCTCTCCAAACAAAATCAACAACAACAAAAAAGCACAGTTCCCCAGGGCTGTTCTTCTGTAGCAGGGGGAATCAGCACGCATTACTTTACAGCAGTGTGTTCTGCCTGCTTAGCTCTTTAGTATATAAAGTCACTTCATCAACCCAATTATTTCTTTTTTTTCCAGTTTTTCCCCCCAAAGTAACTCTAAACTACTTTAAAACACCTTCATTAGAGAAATTATTCAACAAGCACTGCTGCAAACCATGGAAATGTAAGAGCTGTTAAAAATGTATTAAATGCTGTCCATGCCACAAGGGTACTAGTGTAAAATGACCTTAAGTTTAAAGGCTCCCTATGAAGGCAGAACAGTATCTGCTCTGCTTCTCCTAATGAATAACAAATGGGCCTTCACAATTCATTTAGTTCAGTACAAGCTGCCATTACAACCCATTCTGTTTTTTTAACTTTGTGGTAATGTATCATCTTGCCTGACTCTATGTCATCTTCTTGAGGGTCACCAAAGGTATGTAACTCCACTCTCAATAATGAAAAAAAGGAGGAAGGAAAAAGAGATATGACAAATTTTGACAAAGCACCGACCAGTCCTTTATGATATACTGTATCATACAGTGAGGCTCATACTTCCTACACAAAAATGCTTCCTGAACTGTAAAAAAAGTCAGAAAATCACCGAAGCCTTCAAAAGGATTGTGTTTTTCAATTAGTAACTAAGATAAATTAATATCTGGGAAATAATTCTTTGGCCTTCTATTTACTTCCTCTTGATTTTTGGTATGCTCTAAAATAGAATCTGAATCTGAGCATTTAAAAAGGAATTAAAAGACCACGAATATTTATCTTTATTTCACAGATATTTAGAAACACACACTATGTTGCTATGGACAATTAGCCTTTTATCCAATTTTAGCTGGTAGTTTAACTCACTCACCCTAAGGTTTTAATTATCCCCTCAGTCTGCATGCTCAGGCCTCAATTCATGCAGCTGGAAATCTGCCTCAGTGATGTTATAACCTTGTTAATGTAACAAAAGAGGAGTTTACTTAAAACTGTACTGACTGTGGACTTAAGCCAAATTTACTTGAAAGAGGAAAGAGACTGTCAAAAATCCCACAATAAACACAGAAATGCAGTTCTTTCATAACCTTCACCTTAATTCATATAGACAAGCAATTTACATGTAAGTGGATTCATATGGCCTGTGAGGGGCCTCCTCTCTGGAGCTGCACTATTCTCCATACCCTGCCCCCCCTCTTGAACAAAAAAAAGCTCCAACAGCTCACTTTACAAAAGTGGCAGAGTATCTGCAATCTTTTTTAATCACAATAAAACATAATTAAGATAAACATTTATAAAGCTAGTCAGTATCAATAAAGGCAGCATAATTTCACAAAGCCGATTTCACGTACGTTCAGCTAGTCCTTCATCAAATACATATTTAAATTCAATAAAGGTTTTATTTGAAAAGTGGAAACTTGTACTAATGAGGTAATAGTTACATTAGCCTTAAGTGGAACTTGCTTGTCAGATACTGATATCCCCTATTCATTTAGCTGGTAAATTACAGGAGGGATTTCCTAAACTCATCTGTTAATTAGATTCATTTTTAGACTGGACACTACCACAGTATTGAAGTGTTGAAGATTATTCTGGGAGAAAAAACTATTAATTCTATTTTTTATTAGAATTGTGAATGTCCTGTAGGCAAATTTCCTTCCTGATTGGATCCTTGTAGTACTTTTATAAGAGAGCAGTGGGTACCTGGGTGGGATGCACAGACAGACACAAGAACCAGGAACATTGGCTTCATTTCGGCAGTTTTCTGTCAGTTGTTGACAAAATAATCCAGGTAGGCACAGAGGGTAATGGGCACCCAAAACAAAACTGGAAATCAGTCAAGTTTGTTTCATGCCTGCTGCAAGTTTAGACATTTTGCATTAGGTAAAAAGTCTTTTCTTTTAAGCTCATGAATGTCAGAGCATTTTTCACTCTTTTAAGAGGGTATCAGGTTGCTGGATGTTAGATGGTGATCTACACGGCTTCTTGGGCTTCTACTCTTTAGGTGTTATGTAATAATCCCTGCTTTTTGCTACTGAATTTTACACTACTCCCAAAGCCAGCCCCCGCTCTAAACCTCACAAACATCAATTGCTTAACTTGTGTTTGCTGACCACACAAAAAACTTCTCAAGGTAGTCATGCAAGAGCTGGATGAAGTTGTCCAGTTCATAAAAAGATATTCTGAAGTTAACAAAATGAGAGAATTCTGTGTTTTAGGGCTTTTAGAGTCAGGGTAAATATTCCTTTTAGTTTAAAAGCTCTCCCTATCAACTGCACTTAACCAGCCTCTGGGATACAATTTGCCATTCCGTGCAGACAGGTGACCATAACTACCACAGAGTCCCCTCACACAAAAAACCCTTTCTTTGACATTTTCTGCTCAGTACCTATCTCTGTTCCCTAAACACATTAAAGGCAAGGAGATTATAAACCAAAAGAACAAAGTAGTACATTTAAAGACTGTCTCTGTCAGATAACCTACATTTCACCCTCCCACCTAGAAGATGAGAATCACAGAAGCTGGTTTTCAAACTATGTAAGAAGTTTGTTGGGAAGAAGAGAAGAATAATCTATCATAACTAGAATGATTTTAGCAATGTGGTCATCATTAGAGTCCTGTGTGGCCTAATTTTGGTCACAGCTTTATGCAACAATGATAAACTACATGTTTGAGGTAGGAGTGGTTAGAAAATGGGAAGAGTTTAACCACAAAAAAGTATTTTACATTCTCAATCTAACGCAATAAAACACCATTTCCCCTTCAGTATTTGCACATTTACAAAACTGAAACTGGATGGGTTTTGAAATAATCATTATTAAATATGAGGGAAAAAATATATCAAACCTTTCACTTGCATCCCTGAATAAAATTTTTAATACTAAAATACAATAAGCATAGTACTCCTACTAAAGTGGTGCAAGCTCCCCTACAAAAATAGCATTTCTATTTACCAACAACTATAAAATCTTTCACCAAAGGTACTCTGTCTAAGTTTGTTCTGTCACCCAGCTTTTATTTAACCTTGCAAAGTCTGTCTATCCAGGTGAAGCCACTTTACCCTAAGGAAGCAAGCCAAGGTATCCTTTTAAGGTGATGTGTGTGCTGATCATAGAACTTAGCACAGACTTATATAATGTATTTTCTTAAACAGGGGTTTTCTCTGCTGAGATACCCTGGTACACTGCACAACAGAGTGGATTTAGCCAGCTTTGCTCACAATCACAGAAAATTGAGCTCATCCTGATTTCCACTGTCATCACATGCTGATCTGTTAGTCTCTGCTAAACAGCAACACAGCACTGAGAGGAGAGGTGTTGTTGTTCCTTGAAAAGGCAATGTTTTAGCACATTTTTGTGCACTGTGTCATATTTTACCAGTTGTATTTGAAAAATTATGTTTTTGCTGCAATGTTTCCATATTCACATTGTGCAGATAGCGTTGACAGTCATAATGTCATGCATACTTTTATTATTATCTTGTTCATTATAGTTATGATGGATGGGAACCCATTATACCTGGCACTGTATTAATAAAGGGGATGGATCAGTCTTGTCAGGGTCACAATTAGTAATCCAGACACGGTTCAGTGGGAGGGCACAAACACCACCATCTCACGTGTACCTCCTCCTCCAAAAGGTAATTTTTTTACTCATTTCAAGATAGAGGTACAGACCTCCAGGAGGATGAATTTTTACAGGTGTCATTATATAAGTTAAATAAAAGAGTAAATGTTATTTATGGCCTTGCTGGCAGAAGGGCTGCCCTGTGAGCTCACACCTTACAAAGCAAAGAGAAGGCACATTAGAGAGCCATCAGTGAACCCTCCTGGACAAGAGAACAAAACTTCAAGCACACCTTGCACCTTATTACACAAGAGAACACAACTAGAGGGAACTAAGGCATGGGAATGTAGATGTATTTTTCTACAGCACAGAGAAAAGTACTTGTTTTGCTGGGGGCATGGGGAGGACTAAGAAAGCACAGGCAGAAGGTAGCAGTGCATTTACCTCACAGCACCCTAAGAGTAATGGGAAGGCAGAGAAAGGTAATCAAACCTTTCCCTTCTGCTGCTAAGAAAACTCCTGTTTGATCACTTCTGACTCTGTTCTGTCCTGACTTTATAAGACCTTTTCCGTCTAACAGAAAACATGCATTTCTAAGCACATTTTGTACATTGTATTTTTATACAATATTAATGAATAATCCACCAGTTTAGTTTAAATGATCCAAACCTTTAAAATTTCTTTGGTTCTCCATCATCAAAGATCTGAGTTTACAAGTTGAGCATTATCACACTGAGGACACCTTCAGCTCATAATTTCTATCATTGAATTGCATGGCCTGTGCCTCAAGTATGCAAGACTTTCACTGAAGAAAGGAAAAAAAAACAAAACCAAAACCCTGACCCATCATATTTTGAGGTTTAAAATGCAGAAACATCTGCTAGATTCATATTGAGCTGGCCGAGGTTAGGAATATGGGAGCCTGCAGTTGATCAGCACTGCCCTAGGTGTCACAGAGGCCAATGGGAATTACACTAAGAGGGTTTCAGTAGACAAGGGTGTAATTCAGTCAGCTTTAAAAAAATCCATGAAACAGAAGCCTAACTTTTTCTTTTTTTTTTTTTTTCGCTTTCAGCCTCCTACTCCTTCCTTTCTGACTTTTGAGCCATTTGCTCTTTTGAGTGTATTATCAGAGTTGGAGGCCTCTACATTCCCATGCTGGCTGAGCTTCAAAACAAATGCCATCCTATCTAATAATTTTTACCATCATTAATTTTTTTACCTACAAAAAGCATTTTTAAGATAAGTTTAAAATAAAGTATATACAGCTTTGTCAAGATCACTAATTGCAAGGCACAATCTTTTCTATTCCTTATATTTTCTAACATTGCAAATAAAGAAGCTGTGCAATAGAAACCAGACAAAAAGAGTTTAAGACTTCATAGATAGCATATTCATTTTTTCTTCTTTATCTAGAAGTTAAGATTGCTAAACTGCTCAGTAATTTAAATTCAGATAAAATAACAAGCTTCCTTAGAAAATTTTAACCCTAATATACTCATACATAAAAAATGTAAAAGCATTTTAATTTAAAGATATTTATTTTAAAGGAAAAAGGAAATAGTGGGAGAAGTAAAGGAAATTAACTTCAACTGCAATTGTTTCTTCAAATCTTCTTTCTTTTCATTCACATTACAAAAGGCTAGAATACTCTGCATCTCCACATCCTTCAAGCAGTTTGAAACACCTGTAAACTTGAAACACTGTTAATCCTGCCTGTCTTCTAAGTGGTTAAATCACTAGAGAATGTCATGTAACTGTCATATCTCACTTATAACCTGCACTTTAAACCAATCATTTTGTCACTTACATCATCTTGTAAATCCACTTCTACACAGGACACAAATGGCCATTCAAAGTGCAGCCATTGATTTTTTCCTATTCTATTAGTGGGCTTAATACAACCAGTTCTTAAAAAAAAAGATTAAAACTAAAAAGGGGATGGAAATCATCACTATGTGTGTTTCAGTGAAAGTAAGTAATGTGGGAGGAAAGACCTGATACTGCAGATAGAAAATAAATTTTAGGAACACAGGTCAATAACAATAGCCAAGGAGAAGTCCATAAAGAGCCAGCTCTTGTCTATGAATTTGTCTAATCTCTTTTGGAATCAGCTGATGTCTCTGTGGAAGCAATTTCCAGAAAGTCCCCAAACAACCGCTCCACAAAGCAGTATTTCTCCCCTTGAAATCGATCACTGATTAAATTCAGCAAGTGCCTGATACTCCTCACGCTGGGAGATCTGGCTAAACTTCACATTGAGTTTATGCCTTCCTTTCTGATTCTTCACACTTCAAACATATCCTCCCCCTGCCTTACCCTCCCCAGAGTCAGAAGTCTTTTAAGTTTCTCCCTCATAAAGCAGCTACAGGATCCCCTTGATCTCTCTACTATTCAGGTCCTGGAGAAAACACTAAACCACTGAAAAGTATTGTAGAATTTCAAACATGAAATGTTTGCTGGGGCACGGATTGTTGTTTTTTCTATTGAGGCAAGGTACCAGAATGGGTAAAGAACAATGGCAACAAAACTGGAAAGCAAAGTGCACTCCTAGGATACAGAGTGGGAATGACCATCAAATTCTCTTTCTGCCTGCCAGGTGCCTCAAATCACGTGGATCAAAGGAACCTGAAAGACCACTTTTGGAACTAGAGGGAAAATGCTTATGAAATGAAGAAAACAAGCCAGACTTGTTTTCTAGCTCAGAAAAGTATGCTTAATTATTATAACTATAATATGCATTGTCTGACACATGTTTGAACTCCTGGTTTGCCTTCAGACAATGTCTCTTAGACATAAGCACTGCCACCTTTCCATAACAGAGAGGAAGACATTGTCTCTCTGGAAACACTTAGAAAAGGTTGCTACTACTCTCTCCCACTGTCTAAAGGGGACAAGAAACAATGGGAGAGGATCCAACTTCCTTTACTTGGATATTGATATAAAAGTAAGCAAAACACCGTCTCTCATGTCACAGTTTGTAGAAATCCTAAATCGATCTTACTAACCTTCAATAGTAGGTGACAATCCATTTTGAAAGTAAATTATGACCTTAAAAAGAACAAAATGAAAAAAACAAAATTTGTTTCCCATGCTGATGAATTATTAATCTCATAGAAAAAAATCAAAGTATACTATCCTTTAGTCTGAACACAGGAGGCTCTCAAGTAGGAACTTGGTGATGCTCATATGTGTTTAAGAGAAGCACAGTGACAAGCAAACAGCTTACTCATTCTATTCTCACAGAGAGAAACATTTTATTGCTTAGTGCCCCTTCGTTATTTACAAAAGAAAAACATCTTTTCATTTTAGTCAAGAAAGCTTCTGTTCCAGAGAACAAAGCCTTCATTTGGCCTTCTCTAATCTTTATGGTGTTTGCAAGTTGGTGTCAAAAATGTTAGTCAAGGCATGCTGTGTTACAGGTCTGTCGGGCAAAAACAGTCACAAGAGACTTTCCACCCAAGTTAGGAGACCACATTACCATTCTAACTACTTCCTATGGAAGTCACAGTTGTATCAACATCCTGCTGTTTTGTTTGTATTTAACTTGGGATATGACTCTCTACACTCTCAGCATGAATCCTACAATTAAATTGAAGCAGTCCACAGGTTACTAAAAAACAGTTTAGTGTTCTGCATTAGAAATGGTACAATTTTTGAGACAATTGACTTGCTATCTGAACATGTTTATAGTATACATTACTACAGCTGAAAGAAGTCAAAATAATCTTTCTAATAAAGCTATAAAAAAGTATATTTCTTCCTGAAAATTACCTTGTCTTTACAGCAATTTATGCATTTTTCTGTTATCTAACCTATTGAATAAAGACATATTAAAGAATTTACATTAGAGGAACTATCATAGATATCCTTCTCCAAATATAAGCTGAAATACAGCTGGAAAAGTAGAAAAAAAATTTATTCTTTCAAAATAATACTTTATTAATAATATATGAAATCTGACCCTTGTTGTATTTGCTTAAACTTCAAAGAGACTCATTTAATGTCATGCATCCACTACTGCTCATTCAGCCTAGAACTAGGGTCAAGGTAGATGATGGCTGTTTTTAGAATATACCAGCATTTAAAAAGGAGAATAAACTAAGCAACTTTGCCCACATCTTTTAGTGAAACATCTCAGGTTCCAGCATAGGCAAGAGAACTGATTATCTCCATTCCTGCTCTCCTTCTGGAAAAGATGGGTGCAGGGGCAAGCTCTATCAGGCTGTAACACAGAAAGCAGGTGGGTCTGTAGGGAAACCATCCTTTTAAATGGTTTTAAGAAGTTCCAAACATTTCAAATAGCAGTTCCAACCCTAAATCACTCTGCCAATTTCTCCTACCTTGCTATATTCCTTTTCTTGTCCTTCATGCTGTATGAAAGAACCCAAAAAAGGAAATTATCTTCATGACTACATGCGAGTCCCTGCAATTTCATCAGGGGCTTTCCTGTCAATGAGTGTCATGCCTCTGGCCTGTGCTTGCCCTGAACAGGTGAATTGTGTACGTAATTACTCTGAAACTTTCCAGATGCGCTGGATTTACTACCCACACAGAGATTTCAGAAGCACTTTTCACCCACAGCAATGAAGAAGAAACCACTCTCCTGTGGGTGTCAGAACTTCTTAGGGTTGAGCAATTAGGACATAAATTAAGGCAAACATGTTGAGTTCCCTCCCCAGGTGTCAGCTTCAGATGGTGATGGATGGCAATAGTAATAGGATAATGTAAGGCAGGGACATGAGCTGATTTGTCCAGGTGCTGGAAACACATCTAGAGAGCTCCTCTGGACATCCAACGGCTCTTGTCAGAGCTGCAGCTCCTGCTGAGCTGCTACACAGATGTGAAATCCACAACTTCTGCTCCAGGAAAATTTATAGATAGAAAAAAGGGGGGATGTCTGCAGGAAACCAGATAAATGGTAAGCTTCCTTATATTTCTGCCACTAGTACTTCAAAAAGCATTTTAACTTCTGTACAAATTCTGAATCTTTCGTTTTACATTTCACACAGTCTTCCCCATAGCTGCGACCCCTGACTTCCAGAATCCATTCAAAGACCCTCTTCATCCCTGCAATATCCTGAAAAGTCCACTTGAAGCCATTTGTACGCTTCTCCACGCCTGAAGCTCTTGCTCTACACGGCAGGAGGGCACCAGTCAAACCAGGTGACAGACAAGGGGTCAAAACAAATTCTCCTCCCAACAGGACGAGCTCCCTCCTCATTCCCAGCGTGCCGAAGCAAGCAGCTCCACACCACGGGCTGGCTCCCAAGGCTGGCATCTAGTGGCAAATGCAAGCGCCCTCTCCTTGTGTGGCAGAGCAGCTGAGCCAGGCACAGGGCTCTGTGTTCAGCACTTCTGCACAGAGTGGCTGCTGCTGGGACTGAATGCTTGGTGGAAAAGACATTTTATCTCCTTCTCCCTGCAACTATTTAATCCCTGACTATACACAGGTGTTGTTAAATGAATAAACCTACTGAAAAACAAAGATAAGCAATATTCATTTAGTGTTTTCAGTGGAGAAATGGTGACTGTATTTAAACAAAGGAAGGGATGTTTCATTTTATACTGTTACAGTAAGAAAGTTTACTGCAAAATCTAATTTAAAATATATTTTTGACAGGACAGCAATATTCTATTTTTGTTACTGAATAAAATAACTAGTAGCTGGGGTTTTTTCTCAGGAGATCTTTAATGTTTCATTACTAATCATCTAATTTATTCCACATAAGGGAAAATATATTTTCTTCTGGAAATTTGTAGTGAATTTCAGGGTGAAGTCACTTCCAACAAAACTGATTTAGCAATACCCACAGGTGATGGCATGAACTCTATTAAAGGCAAGGAAATTGCCTTTCAGACTCTTGGCAAGCATTTCATTCAGGATAATATGAAAGCTTCAGAGCATTGAGTATGCTGAGTATGAGAGGAAACACTCAGTAATTAACAACTAAATCTCAAAAATTAAGACTTGTCAGATCTTCAGGTCAAAACACGAAGTTCAGTCTTTTGGGGGATTAATCACATGGCCACTCACTAAGTGAAGTGTTTATCACATGGAACTAAGTCACTGAAAGATCATCAAATTAATGCAAAACCACAATGAAATGTTTTCTAACTTTGTATTTAAACAATAAATAGACTAAACATCACAGAAAGTTAACTTAAAATATTATCAACCAAGAACATACTTAATTTTGAAAACAAAGACAGGGGGATTGGGTGTTGGAGATTTGTGTTTTCTTTCTAGCTCTAGAGGTTGCAGTAGAAAATAAAATGCATATATTTTAAACATGAACTTACAAAAAGAGTGACAATCATTTTTATATCTTCTCTACAGCATGCCATGCCATTAGATTTTCTTTTATGACTTTTGGCTCTCCAGGTCAAACTTTATATCTTCCAAAGAGAAAATAATTTTGACCATTTCTAAAAAGATGATCTGCCCCATGGAGCAAAATATATGAAGGCAGGTATCTATTTCACATACATATATATATAAGGCAATTTTAATATTATATAAACACTCATTTATCTATCTATACAGCTACCTAATATTGTTACAAGCAGGTTTATGAGTTTTGGAAGGAACAGCCACATAGGAAAGGAGATCTGCATTGTGGTCATGAAAGTATGCTCCATAAATATGGCATTTCTGAAACATCTGACAAACCTCCACCACATCACAGTGCCGAAACCTCTCCTACCCTCAAGCTCTGCATGTTACAAAATGAATAAGCTTTTCTAGGCAAGCCTTATGAAGTTCTCAGGAGGTTGTGCTCCTACTTGTGCACTCTCAGAAAACAAAAACAATATCTGGAAAAGGTAGTCTTTGGGTATATTTCTAATGACTGTATTTAAAGTTCAGGCCAACTGAAATATTTCTATGGATGATAAATACATTTTTTAAAAAAACATTACCATGGCTTTTGTCACACCATGCAATACAGATGTTTTAAAACTATCACTTACTAAAAATTAAAAAGTTCATTGATTTTTTTTTTAATGCTCAGAGATAGAGCACATATCAACAAGAAAATTAGACAAAATGATGGATTTGAACACATGCTGCATTTTACTGTTAACATGTATGCATAACTTCCATTAATGTCAGTATGAGTTATGTGTGCACTGCTAAAATAATATCACCATAACAAAAATATTTCCTCCAGAACTAATAAATATTTTTAAAAGACATTAAGAAAAAAAATCACATATTCAGAAAATAACATGCAAATGCAACTCTTTCTTCAAACTGACACTTTCAAACTCTTTAAAATAAAGCTTAGTTTTTTCACAAATTGGTATCAAGTTAAGAAAGAGTTGATTTTATCAAACTACCTTTCATGTAATGAGTACTTCTTCCCAGTTCAAAGACACCAACCAGATATGAACCAGACTAAGCTGCTATCCATTTTTATTCTAAACCTCCATAAATAACCAAATTTGTATGGGAACAAGAAATGCCATTTGAAGAAGTTATCTAAAACTGACAACTGGTTGTGGCCAGTAAATTAAGATGGATCTTGACAATGACAGCCAGATGGGCCTAGAACACATAGTTATGGTTGGAACTTGAACACAATATAAGCACAGGAAATCATCATGAATGTTCTTAAACACACACTTCATGCCTATTTAACTGGAAACCAGTAGCCAAAAACTGTAATCATTCAATATTAAATTTTTTAAACTACAAATAGAAATAATAGACAAATAGAAATGCTTCTAATTAATAAGTTACCTTAAAGTGACAGAGATAAGACACAATTTTTAATTATATTACTACAACACAGAATTATCATTATTCTGTCTGCAGATGTCTAGGTCCCAGCTAGCATCTAAAATCAGGTTTTGAGAATCTTGTTCATTTAAAAAAAACCAATATCGAGTATATTCTGTAATAAGGCAGCAGTTTTATAAAGTTTGCTTCACTTTTTCAGTAAGTATTTGCGAAATTCACACAACTGCAATGAAATAACCGAATTGTTTCTAAAACACATTTATGAACAGAATCATGGAATGGTTTGGGTTTGAAGGGACCCTGAAGGTCATCTATTTCCTATCTATTTCTATTTCCTGCCATGGCAGGAACACCTTAAATCAAACCAGGTTGCTAGTTCTATTATTTTAGTTTTAACATTTATACTGAAAAACACTCTATATGCTTTACATCTGATTTTAAATTCCTCACTATTCCTAACTAGAATCTTTGCAACTAAGTCTTTCATCTCTAATATAGCTCATCCTTCCCTTCATTCATGAAACAGAACAGCTTTTCTCAAAATGAGTTCTACCTCACCAGTTTTTGGCAGCCTCATTTTCCAGATTGTTCTCTGAGGTTTTGTGTACCAAATTTAAAATGTCATATTAACAGAATTAAAGATTTTTCCTCTATTTTGTTCAGCAGTTAATTCTGATTTAAAAAAAAAAATCTTATGCTTAGGACAAAAGAAAGGCACTTGAGGAAGCAGACCAAAGCACTACCCAGAGAACAGATGACTGTCATTGAGCATCTCAGTTATGGTGAGACCATTAATATGTACATATAACAGAATTTTTTTAAAAGACTTAAAAAATATATTATAGAATATAATAGAATATAATGTCACATAGTATTCTAATTCATATGTGATTTTATTTTTCTGTATTGATATAGACCTCATTAAAGTCTAAACCAGAAATTCTTTAGATATCCCTGGAAACATTTGTGCTTCCATTACAGTATTTCTACACCCGCATTATATGGCAGACATTCTTAAAATCCTTTTTTATAAAACCCTGCTAACTATGTGACTCCGTTTCCACTTTGTCTTTTTTACAATAGCAATATGAAAACCATTTTTTCTGATTATTTTGCTTCCTTTAAAATGAAAGGATAACTATAACAATTGATCTAAAGTTATATATGGCTTCCTCCCACAAAAAAAACTGTTTCAAAATTACAACTGTGAATTTTCTTTGCTGAATGTTAACTACACAATTACCAGCCTACCTGAGTCATAGCAGGCTCACCCTTTTTGCCAATTTTAAAGATCAAATCAGAGCATTAAGCCCCATAATTACAGATATTTACTTTTTTTGCATGGGGGAAATTAAGATTCAAATTATATGTCTCCCTTCCTCTTTCATTCTGAACACATATACACAATGATAAAGTAAATGCAAAAACTTATTTGTTTGGGGTGTTTTTAACCAATTCAAAGCAATAAGCTTTGCACCATCAACTGAAAGTTAATAACTCCTTTCCCTTGATTGTGGCAGAGATTCCAGCACTGCATTCCCACTGAGAGATGGGGCTTTAGATTACCCAGTTTCTCATAGGAGTTATATAGTGCGGATATTTTTATTTGCATGTAACAAAGGACAACTTACAAAAAAATGTTGAGTACTTCCAAAATTAGGATTTTTGCATTTCCATGCTTTAAATTGAATTGAAGTGTCTTGAAACTGTTAGACATCCTTAGATTCAGACTTAAATATATGCAGAGAAAAATATAAAATAACACCAAAATAAACCCATCAGAACGTTCTCCCATGGCAAAAGTATTTTTTTTTTCCTAGAAATTAGAGAAATCAAGATACTTACTTCATTTCTAGAATTTCTTCAAGCTGTTTCCTTCGCTCTATTCTCAGGTTAGCCAGATGTGCTTCTTTCTCAGCCAAAGACTGCTGTGTTGATGCAAGACGGGCTTTGGTAGAATCTAATTCTTGTCTAGTCTTTTCCAGTGCATTCATCAGCTCTTCTACCTAAGAGAGAAAACATTTTAAACTCCATTTTCTCTACAACAAAAAAAGATTAAATCCATATAAATACGGGGTGGAAAACACACTAAACTAATTATTTTCCATAAATGGTTGGTCAAATCTCTTCCTATCATAACTGTTTTAAAAACAGTGGTGTTTCAAAATAAAAAAAAACTCTCAAAGTTTTCATGTATCCATTAGTAATAAACAATATTTATACAAAACAGAACTAACACAGATCACCAGAAACCTCTTTAACCTGGGCAACTGCCACATATAGAAACAATTTATAAATATGTCCTGCACCATCTGTATTATTTAAATTAAGGGTGGTGGCGCTTCATCATAGAAGTAATTTCAGAAATTTTAAATGCTGTTATAGATGCATATTTTAATATAAAAATGTTCATGAAAGCCCAACATTTTTCATTAAAAATGCACATCTTTGCAAAACAGGTTGCCCAAGGAAACTGTAAACTCTCTGGCCCTTGAGCTTTTAAGGTCTTGATTGAATGAAGCCTGGAGAATCTGATCCAACTTTGAAGTTATTCCTCTTTGAGTAGGGGTTTATAGTGCATCGCCTTGAATGGTCCCTTCTAATCAAATTCTTCTCCCAAACTCATGCTTAATTGTTGTTCTCTAAAGCCTCTTAGCAAGCAATCACTGCTTGTAAGTCACATTTTTTGTTTCCATTCCAGTTGGGCTTTTATATAAAAAAGTTCAATAAATAATACAATAAATAATAGTTGTTATTAATTATAATGAGGACACACAGACTGTTTGCCAATGATACACTGATTACTGACTCCTTCCACACCATCTGTACACTCCAATAAGATCAGTGAAATACTAGACCGTGCCTGATAGCCTGCAGTGCATAAGAAGCTGTCTTTCATGAATGCAGATCAGAATTACCAATAGTATTGAAACTACTGAAGTTCAACCTTCCACTCAGAAAGTAAAAACAGTGTAATGGTGATAAAAATGAAATAATAAGGAGTGCCAATCTTGAGTTTCTGCAGATGCAAGATTCCACTGAAAAACCACGAAGAAAGATGATGACTTGAGATATCTTTGTAAAATGACTGTCTAGTAAACGTTCATAGTAGAAGCAGCAAAGAGAACATATACTTGAAGGAAATAAAGAAAGTAAAAAGCTGGATTTGTACTTAAATCCCATGAAAAAAACAATTAACAGGCTAGAAGGAAAGAATCAGATCATATTTCTTTAAAAACAGATTCATTTTCTAATATAATACCAGTTACTTCATCTTCTGCTTTAGTGCAAGAACACAAACCCATGCTGTCTCCAGCAACTACAAGACTCTACTACTAAAACATATGATATTTCTATCTGTGTTCTGAGTTATTTCTTAGGCTTTTCCTTGTACCTTTTAAAAACTACATCTAGTTTCTACTGAGCATCCACTCTATCACTTAATTCCAGACAACATATCTTAATGGAAATGTAGTAAGGATCAGAACAGAAAAGCCATTAATTCATACAGCTCCACCTTTGAGACAGTATCTTTAAACACCAAGACACTCCCCACTTGCAGATTTGTTGCTCAGATGAGAATGTAAAAAAGCAGAATTCTTGTACTTCTGTATTTTTAGTATTAGTGTGCTCCCTTTCCATGTTCTCAGTATGGTACCCAACCTGATGACTGACTGAATCCTCACCCAAGTTCATACCACATAATTTACATTTCAAAACATTTAAGAGAATTAAAGACTTGTGGAAAACAAAGCTGGGGATTTGTTAATGTCTATTAATAATATACTCTTACATTACCAGACAAAAGAGATCAAACTTTAAAAGAGAAGGGAAAAAAACCTTCTAAAATTTAAATATGAAAACTTTTTCAAGCCATAAATCATTAACACATGTTGACTTGAAAGTTTTATTTTCATTTGCACTTTCAACACAGTATTTGCCAGCTAGTTCTTCCTTCATTTTTTGAATGTGACCCAAGTTCATGGTTGCACGTTTTCCTAGTTAACTGTCCTACCAACACCTACAGCCGAATTTATCTGGCAGGCATGTGCACAAGAAACTGATTTTTTTTTTAAATCAACTCATATCAAATGTAAACATGTGGGTTGAAGTTGCACAAAACATCCTCTCACCATGTTAATTATACAGCTGTAGCAGATCTTACAGTGCAAAATTAACCACTGAAAGCAGTATTATAGATGAAAACTCTGGTTTTGGGCAATCCCTGCCCCAGCCCAGCAGCACCACCTGGCAGCAGCAGAGGCGCTGGGGGCAGTTCCCACTTGGAAGCTGCTCCCTTTTCTCAGCCCTATCCTTCAGTGTAAATGCTCCTAATCACAAACCCTGCACGTTTTGAATTCCCAGGAATACAAGTTTTGAAAGAGTTTACAGTGAGAACCTCAGTGAATGCATTTAGCTGAGGAGTATTCTATGCCCTGAATATGTTATAAGCTGGGTTTTCTTCCCTTTTGCAAGACAATGGCCTCATTTTATTCTTTGCATTTTGTAATAAAACCTTTTTTTTTCATACTTTCAGAAAGAGCTTAACTGACCTCGCCACTTTGAGGATTTTATTAAAATCTGCATTAGAATTAAGTTTACATTTCAGAATGGCAGAAACCCAGCAAACTAAACTACAGTAATTGTTTCTTTGTTTTGAGTCTATTGTCAATGAACACTTTCTACTTGTTCTGCAGCTTCACATTTTTAAGAGCTATCAGCAGTGTTTCACACCAAGATAAGAAAAGAAAAAGAAATAAATGTGGCTGAAGAATACATCTGCGTTACCAGATTCTGCAAATTAAAGAGGTTAGAGTTCAAATGAATGACAGTTTATTAAAAATGCCCTGGAGCATTCTTAATTCCAGATTGGATTCGGCTCAGTACAACTCAGGCTAACATAATACTGCTCCAGTTTGTGGGAATCAAGAGGGGGAGGGACAATTGCATGTTTTCTCAGTTCAAGTATAACATATTTCTGCAGGATGACGAAGAGCTGGCAACATTCCAGCAGTCAAGGTTAGTATGGTTAGACTACTACCTTTAAAGAGTTGGCACTTCGTTTTGGCAACAATATTGGTGACAAATACAAGAGTTTTGGATTTCCCTAACTGAACTTTTCAAGTATCAGTAGCTATACAAAAATTTCATACCTATTTTATTTTAAAATCTAATCCTGTGTTAGCACACAGATCATTTATGAATTTTACACAGTAAAAGCAGATAAAGAAATACATCTATTTAGAGATTCTTTTACTTTAATATTAAAATATTAACTATTCTATTTTATTTAAAAGTTTAACAATTACATTCATTCAGTAAAACCGGATGCATTTTGATAATAAGTCATTCAGTGTAAGAATCCATCCAGTTGTTTTGAAAGGATTTTTTTTTTCATTTCCTAAGGAAATGCCTTTTTTTCTCTACTTCAAGTTACACACTACATAAATTTCAGTTATCTCCAGCTCTGTGAAGATTAATTTAATAAAAATAATATTTGGGGGTTTTCCCCCAAGATTAAGCATGAGACTGTAAAAAGGAAAGACTATAATCCTCAAACTTTCTCTTTGTGGCTTTCCTACAAATTTATCCTGTCATTGGACTAAGAAGGCAGAGAAAACACATACAGAGAGACGAGGGAAAGCAGATAAAAGCCGGAATTTGCACACACCAAATATCCACCTACTAGCTCTTTAGACTCTCAGGCTGGAGACCTCAGCCCTTGGCATTAACACATTGCCTGTGCCTTGCCCAGCCAAGGTGAGTGCCAGGCATGCCAGGATCCTGTGCCAGCAGCTGCTGGCCTTGCAGGGAACCACTTTATCCCATGGCTAAGTCAATTATAAATCCACTGGAGGGCCAGAACCAGTCATGTAGATCTACTGCTTTTAAAATTGCCAGTGCTGTCCTGCAATATGGTTTTGTAAATACCTTGTTTCTTCCTGTTTCTAATACAAATTTCTCCAGTGTGCAACTGCCTCTACAGTTTCATTACAAAGTGTTTTTCACAAAAGGAAACAGACATAGCAAAGTGTCATCGTGAGCTAAGACATGGACATGAACTCTTTGTCACCCTCCCCTCTACTCTCTTCTCATCCTCTGTCATCCACAGACAAATTCCTCACCTCTGACTTCCATCACAGTTCTTAAACCCAGGTCTAACAAAACCAGTACAGCTATGAAGGCTGATGCTCCTGAACCCTTCCAAAGAAATTAGACACATTTTACAACTTTGGGAATTGTCAGAGAAAACTAATCATACTCTAGAACGCATAAAAGCTTTAAAATAATCGTAAGTGAAGGATTTGACAGAATATTAAGCAGAATTAATAAATTCCAGGTTGGTTTTTCAGCCCATAGAAGACTGGACACATGGGGCCAGTGACATCAGCCAGCAATGCAGCGGCAGTTCAGCACAAAGCACTGAAGCACCAGAAGCAGCAGTGCCCAGGGAAGGGCCATGTCAGCACAATTATCAAATGGGATGCCATGCTGCAGAATTTGACATCAAAAACCTTACTCAGATGACTTCATTACCAAAAGTGGGGTTTAAAGTATTTTAATCCTCCTGCTAAGAGCTATGTTAGGAGGTTTTGTTTCATTCAGGTAAAGAAGAGACACAGCATGAAGAGGGAGTGTATTTTCCACCCAGAGCTGCAGGGACCACAGTCAGGGACAGAAGGTTCTTCACTTTCCTTAGTATTTCCTGCTGGCTGTCACATGGTGGTTGCCAGTCATGTTAATTTATATAAGCATAGTGTTATGACAGAGCCATATGTCCATCTCTACACAGAATTATTCTGGACTTTAGTGGATTCCCATAGCTTAGAATAAATAGATATCCTAAGTGAAAGGATTACTAATGCTGTGGTCTTTATTAAGTTAAGATTTTTCAAGAAAGGTCTGGGAACTGTGGTTCACTTTTCTGGAACTGGCAGTTAGAACACAGATCAACTTATTCTAAGCCTCAGTAATTTAATAAAATATAGGACCACAACAATATCGTTATTGGATTCATTATCTGTGATCTGGTTTTTCCAATTAATATAGTGATTTCACCTATAACTGAAAAACATAATTAAATAATTTTGGAAAATACTGGTCATAATCACTAAAATAGAGTACCCATCAGTTTAAAAAGCCAAACCAGCTACTAAAAGCACCTTTTATTTTTTTAAATTAAATCAAACATAATTATGACCTAAATAATGGTAACCTCTGTGCTCTAGGGTCATGTTCCAAGGCAGGTGAAAAAAAAAGCTATTCTCAATTACAAACAAAAATCATGCTTCCCCTGCAGTCCCAGGAACACTGTCACCTATACAAACACTTCATCTTGTGAAACACAACTGGTCCCCAGTTACAGTATTCTCACTTAGCTTCAGCTAAAATGCACTATATGACAACCTACTGACAAAATATGAATGTGACCTTCAGGAAAACTGAAAAGGATGGGCAAGACAATAGAGTACTCCTCTCAGATGCAGGAATGTTTTGTCCCAAACAGAAGCTCTTTCATCAATAGCAAAACACTGTTATATATAAGACGAAGAAAATAATGTCACATTCTGATATTCCAAGGCTATATACATTTAAAAATAAAAAATAAAAACCAGCCCTCAGACCATGTCGATAAAGATACAGTATGTAAAGTGCTGCACGAATCGGTCAACAAATGTTCTTTTTCCAAGGCAAATTTCATAGTGACAAGGCCTAATACACACTTGGCCCCATTCAACTCAGTCACCCAGACATGCACTGTGATGGAAACAAGACCAAGCACCTGAGCAACTATGCAAGTCCATTTTTTAAGAAGGGGGAGAAAAAAAGGAGCATCCTTTTATTTTTGCTTTTAATTTGAAAATTGGTTATTTCATTGACATGTCTTGTTAATTTTCTCCCCTTTTCCACTGAGCTTCATCTGAGCAAGTTTATGATGTTTTTAATCAGGTGGAAGCCTTAGCTCTGCTCTTATGCTTGTTTGAAACTGTCCAAACCTATTTAAAAATGTAGCATGAAAAATGTTTTATAGTTGTGAAAGTGAAAGCAAATTTGATATAACGTATTGATAAATTACAGAGCTCAATCTAATGTTTTCAGAGGAATAAAAGTAAAGTAAATTGACTATTGAACATATGCTGATTTCAGTAGGACACTCAATTGTCCTGCAGGATATTGTATCTGGAAGAGAACCCTTATGGGCTGAAAACAATTAGGCTGTGTGATTTCGGTGTTGAGTCCTTTCAGATAAACCATGCAAGCAGAGCAGAGCAGCCCTTTAGCTGGTGTTAAAGCCCAGCGCTGTCAGAGCAGCCTCCCTGGTTAATGTCAATAGCACTGCGTATAAAAGGTGACTAAAGTGTGTACAAATGTTGATCTTCGGAGAAGGCATGCCTAGAATCATGCACGCATCTACTATTTCATCCACCAGGTCAACTGCTGGGAGAGAGGGCAAACTGGGAGTTTTCTTGCCAGAAGTTGATTCTTAGCACGCTTGTTAGGTTACACTGCACAAAGCTATTTCCTCACTGCTTTTAATCCATAATCCCAATATAATATTAAAGTTAGAAATGCTTCCTTAGAATGTATCCAAACACAGCAGGGATTCACGTGGTGTGTGTAAAGTCTTACTGCAAACAGGTAGTTTATGTAAGAGGTTTTCCACACCCTAGATTGTGCTAGCATATTCTGAAATAGCAAGTAAGACTTATTAAAGTGAAAATGTTATTGTATGAAAATACTTGGATAAATTTATGTGAGGAATCTCAGAAAAAATCAGTTTCCTAACAAGGTTTGACACAATGAATATTAATAAACAGTATTAATAAGCAGCAATCTAAAGATTCATGCAACTGATTGATAGACATAGCTTTTGCATCAATAAAAATTTCATGCCATCTTTAAAAGCTCTGTGACTTTAAAAGTTCATGCAAGTACTGAATGCCCAAGGAACACAAATCTGTGCTGTTCTCTTAATACAGATAATATTGCCCTTTTTACTTAATCCTTAAACTTAATATAGCATTATTGCTATAAATTTATTTATGTGATATTTTATTGGCTTGGTATACATAAAGAAGTCAGTGGCATGGACATGCTATCTCTTTAAAAACTAAAATTATCTCCTATTGTATATAATGCAATATCAACTATATCAAAAACTTTAAGTCTATGTCTGTCATGAAAGAGCCAAGTTTTATCTCTGGCACACCCAGTTACAGATCACTCTTAATAAGAAAAATTTTAATACTTGGTATAGCAATTGATAGTCACAACCTGACTCAAATTTATTCAGAGCCATGGGGAAAGTACTGGAGAATACATGGAGCACAACTACCAACAGGTGAGTAATTTAATTGTTTCAGATACAGAAAGAACACAAGCAACACAAGTTTACAAATGGGGCAATATAATAATTAAAAAATAAAGCAATTAAAAACAGCTTTGGAGAGTCACTTCAGGAAGAGACCAGTCAATAGGAACAGAACTGAAGTGCTTATGAGGCTGTCCAGGGTAGGACAGCCCGTGGGACAGTCAGGGAGGCCTGAGGGGGACAACAAAATGTCTGACAACTGGACTCCATTATTAACACATGATAAGCTAGGAATGATCACATGATGAAGCAAAAATATCAACCCAGATTTTGTCAACAGAAATTCCTCCATGAAAGCAGTTCACAATCAGCAAGTCAATTTTTCAGAGCACTAAAGAAAAATCTTGCTCAAACTGTAGCTCCCTGTCCATGAAACTATCCCCATAGCTACTACACAGAACAACCTCACTGGGTACATCAGTCCCACATCACACTGCCTCCCCCAGCTGCCACGGCTGAGAGAAATTCCTGTGGGTGGCAGAAGCAGGGCTCCAGGGCTCTGAGCTGAATTCAACAACAGCCCCAGGAAACAGAACTTGTGGGAAAAGGGAGTCAAATGGGAGGTGGTGGCTCAGGCTCAGCTGCTTCTGGAAGCAGCTCTGCCAGCACCTGGCAAAAGCCAAGGGCCAGAACAGAGCCCTTTGATGCCTCCACGGCGCTGTGGCCACAGGAGCTCAGGAGGGAACTGCAGCAACCAAACAGGTCCTTACACAACTGAACAGCAACACCAGGGCTGCAGCGTGCACAGAGACAGAACGGGCACAGCTCCACACACTCATCATGCAGAAAAGAAACTGTGAGAATGGCTTCCTGTGACTACAGAGGTGAAAGAAGAAAATCAGGTGAGGGAGAGAACACTGAAGTGTAGGGAGATAGCCCAAAAAATACCGTCCTGCCAAACTAAACTTTTTTTCTCAATAACTATTTGAAGGGAAAGAAAGTAAAAGACTACAGAGCAATGCTTTTTTACCAGATAAGTTCCTGAAAAGTTTTTCTCCCTCTTTTTGGGAAATTGAGCAGTAGTTCACATTTTTGGGAAAAACAAAGATGCTGAATTATAGAAGTTGCACTTTTCCAAGCAACAAAGCCACACTGTCTGACTGTTAAATCAAAACAAATTTCAGGGAGTATACCCCAGTGAAGAAAAAGAACTGCAACTTAAACCTTTGCCTCATCTACAAAGAAAACAAATATTTCAATTCTGTCGCATCAGGTCATGAGAATTTGGAACAAGTATAAAGAAGCAAATATTACTATTCAATGTTGTACAGCCTAAAATTTTTATTTGTCTCATAGCTAATGATAGACCAGCCAAATACATTTCCACTGAGGGATAGATTTTGTTTTGCTAAACTGAAAAAGGGGAGCAGAAGTTTTTAATATTTATACCACTCCTCACCTTATTACTGGGCTCTTCCATAGGACCTACCAGGTACAAGAAAATACTAGAAACAGGCAGCAGAAAATAGTACTTCACTCTCTGAAAGTTGAAATGTTTTAACAGATCTTCCCTATGGAAGTTCATTGATCTCCCACATCTTAGGAAGCAGTTATTGCTAAGCCTGTCAGTGGGTTATATACTCAAAACCTTGGATAAGTCAGCTTTCCTCACTCGGTGATTACAAGCATTTTTTGCCATGTGCTAGAGTAAATAGTGACAAGGTACAGTTATCAGTATTTCAGTTAAGCATTTGTGCTTCCTAAATTGCACTTTATGTTACATGACAAATGGAACATAATGAAAGGCAGTCTCATAAGATGCAGAAATTCTGTTTATGAAGAAATTTTCTATACAGATAAATCATGAATCAATTAATAAGCAGAAATCCAAGAGAAATTATACTCTAAAGCCTTGCCCTTAACTATAATAATTCCCTTGTAGAATTTACTAAAGGTTTTACTGTTGTGACTCCTCTGCATGGGATTATTTAGATACCAAAGTAACAGGCTATTTATAAGTTAGGCTTCTACGAAAACATAAGTTTTATACAGCTATGTGTTTTTGTAGGCAAAATATATTAGACAAACTTCAATGAGAATAATAGTATTTCTCAGCAGATGAAAAAAGAAATAGTCACAGAACCTTTAACTAACATAAGATGCCTTCTATTCCTCAACTAAATGTTTTGTTTTCCTTTTAAGTCTCTCAGGTTTCTTCCCACATGAGGCAACATTCAGGAGAGTATAAACAGAAAACACGCAGATCTACAAATTGATACAAGTTTTGAGGCAAAATATATGGGCATTCAGACCACAAGCTAAGTGGCAGGACTTACAAAAGTTACAGATGGAAGGATTAAACTGGCCTTGATAAGAACTTTAGTTTGGATCTGCTTGACCTTTCCTGTAAACTAACTCACTTGTCATTGCTCATATTCTGTATAATAACTCAGGAGGACATATATTTTACTATTTTTACATCCCTCTCTTCCAAAGGCAGGCGTGGTTTTGGAGAAGAGAGATGACACATCAAGTTGTGCATTTGAAGGATTTTTTAAGATCTAGAGTCCATATGCATGGAATACACAATCCCACAAGTGAGGATACATTAAAACTATGTTAGAGTGTGCTTGTAAACATACATATTTAAACAGTATTTATAAACTGACGCTTCCTTTCTTTTCCAACTTTTACAGGCCTTTGTCTCACTGAAAAATTTATTACAGAAGTCTCTGCTTTACCCAGCAGTCCTTAAATGAATCAAATTTATATTTCACTTGTGCTTGCAGAACTTAGATTACAAACTCAAAAGATTCTTAGACTTATCATATATTAAATAAGCAGCTATGGAGTATAAACTAAGATATCAGTTTTTTAAGGCAGAAAAGCTTTCCTATCCATTTCAAAATCCCTGATACTGCCTATATTCCAGTTCAGATGGGCTACTCAGTCCCTCAAATTAGCTCCAGTACCTGCTACAGTAAATGAAATTTCCATTGTATTGATGTGTTTTAAGAAATATTGTCCCTAAAAGGTTCAGCAAGGAAAAGGTTATTCTTTCATCTACAGCCCAACAAAAGCAGGAACACCAATAATATAACTTTGTGCTCACAACATACAGTTTCAATTAGAAAACTGCCTACAATGGCTGAAATTAAGCACACAGGACTGTTAGAAGCAGGTCATATACTTATTTATTTTATTCTTCCTATTTCCAACCAGACACAAATATTCTTTAAATGTTTGGGAATGAGGATAGTCTAAATATAATATATTTCTAGTGAAAATAACATTTGCTCCGTTTAGGCCTCAGACACTGCTGATGGCAGAACAAGACTGGAATGTGCAGATAATTATCTTTGAGGCTAGTCAACAGCTAGAAGGCCTTCATAATATCACCTTTAAGATCAAGCCAAGACATTCCAGTCTGAATCAAGGTTTATTTATTAAAGGATTTAGCACTTTTAGATCCAGTATTGCCTGGAAGACCACCAATTTCCATTTCCAAATATCTAATTTCTCCAGTTTCTTGGTGCATACATAATAGCTTCAAAATCACTTCAGTGAGCACACATATGTGCACATAAATGACATCTAAATTCCTTCCCCTCTCTAAGATGAATTTCACAGGAAACACCTAGAAAGCAAAATCTCCACAGAGAGAGCACGTGAAAATTTTCAATAATTCTCACTCATTTAGGCAACTACAGGTGTTGTTTAGTGAAATATTTTTGATTTTTCTTGATCTTGATTGGTATAAGGGATACTGAAAAAAATAATGTTGCACACATATAAGATGTGCTTTGAATATTTTCTAATCTAGGAAGAGAGCTTGCCACTTAAAACTTAAGTATTTAACTTTTTTTTCCTTTTAAGGAACGCTGTTTACAATGAGTAAAAAAAATTATTTTTCAAACTTAAAGATCAGCAATTCTCTTGTTCTAAGTTGACTTTTTCAGTCTGGGGTCTTTTTTTGTGCTGGTACCACTTATCTAAAATCTACTGTTCGTGACAAGATCAAAAGTAACAGTTTAGAATATAACATCTGTTCTGTAAATTCACAGCATAATCTTACAGAGGGTTTCTATAAATGAACAAAAAAGATATATAGCCTTTCTACATATAATGGATTTGGTCAACAAAAAGCCTAAATAATCACAGTATGATCCTGGTTATCCAAACTTCCCTGCTGTACATGTCTTCCTGTCCAACAGTGACTCCTCATAACACAAACCTGTGAGTCCCTGGGATAAATGGGGTGTGATACAAGTTGTTTGAATAAGTGCTATCCTACTGTACTGCATTATGAATATAGTTTAATCTGTCGTGGTACTTGATGTAATGTTATACAACATTCCAACTCAAGAGCAGGGAAAATTAGCCATCACAAAAGAGTAACCCTCACTGCTATAAATGCACACTAACACGAGAGAATATTGACTTACTATGTTATTCTAACACTACAAATCAGCTAGTATTTCATAGTCAAAAAGCCAAAATACTGGCAAAGAATGCTTAAAGAAGTTTGTTTTGGTTTGGTTTTGTATTTTGAAGAAAAAAAGAAGAGCAAAAAGACTTTTCAAAGACAGTATTTTTGTATGACTCTCCTTCACTTTAATTAAGCAGTTAGTAATTAAGCTGCCAAATAGAGGCCCGGAAGATAAATGATTTCCCAAATCAACTAATATAAGTTTCCTGAACATAGAAAACATTCAAGTTCTTTATCTAAAAGGACAGCGACCTTCCTCCCTGCCCCCTCCAAAGAGCAATTTAAAGGGAAAAAGAAAAAAATGCCAATTATATGCTCTGTCAGGAGGATGTATTCTTCTTACATGTGCTGCTCATTGCTTCAGCAGGACAGAAGTAGTAGAGTTAATAAGGATAGCAATCCACTATTATTTTTACTCAGTATTGTAATTATACGCTAAAACCATTTTCCTATTCCCAGCACAGGCTTATGGTTAAAAGCCCACATGGTCTCATATACACTGTAATATCTAAAATTAAAGTCTTGAAAAAACAAAGAACTGAACCAAAGTAAAGCGCATTGCTGTCTTTACCAGAGAAGTCAACTCAGAAATAAACACAACTGTTCATGAGAAAGATATTAGAAGCAATAAATTTTCTAGTGATGAGTGTTTTTAGGTGTATAATTTATGCGTGCACTCACTGGTAGCATGACCAGAAACACAGATACCATGGAATGAAAAGGAGAAAAAATAGGGGAAGTAGAAGATTTGGATATATGCTCTACTAGGCTGCTAAAAAATAGCCAACTTCTATGAAAGACTAGATTGTGACATATTTTCACAAAAGCAAAAACAAAAACTAGAACTGTTGACTCAAGAATGAACATTGGCAGGAAGCTGCCATTAGGTCTTCTATAGTTTACACTACATTTTTTCCTTCCAGACACTGCCAGTGGGAGGTTTTAAAGCATAATGATATACTGAGAAACTTATGACAAGCATGTCCAAACAAAGTAAAACATATTTTTCACAAAACAGTAAACTCTGATAGCTTTAAATCCGTGGAGCCAGAGGTAGCCTGAAGACTAATTACAGCAGAATTGTTAACTTGTAAAACCTGTTTAAGATATTCATGTATTCTTGACTTTTTTCCAGAAAATATTGTTATAGAAAGAAGTTACTTATAAAAAAACAAAGTTGAAATAGGAAAAACGTTTTTCATACCCAAATAAAAGCTGTTAATAATACCCTGATAACACCCTGATAACAATAAAAATAGACAAATATCTTAATTAGCATCAATCAGAAAATGTATCAGACATTACAGTAAAAAGAATTTGAAAAATTTTAAAAGATGGAGTAGTTGTTTATTCTTGGAAGCTGTCTTTTCTACGTCATACTTAGAGTTCCTTAATAGATTGGTACATGAGGGTCTACCTAAGTCTATTTAAATGTGTTGTGCAAATAGAGATCACTAAATTCACACATGCAGTCACTGCTGTAATTTTCACTGTACAACCACATGACTAAGCACCATAAACCTCTAAGAACAGAAAACCACTTTTCACATATTAAAACAAATTTATTTGAGCCTGTATAGAATAAAAAGATTGCTGAAGAAGAACCAAAAGTATGTTAAAATAATATGGGTGTGAAAGATAAAATTTTTCTTTCTTTTTTTCCTATTAAAACACAAGCTTGACCCAAGGAAAATAACGTTAAATCAGAATGTTAGAATTCTGACACTTTCAGACAGAGAAGATGAAGTATGAAGCATTTCTCTGGATATACAATCCAGTCCCAAATCAATGCCATAGACTCTTAGACACAACCTGACCATTGGTGTGTGAGGAGGAGTGCTGAATAGCATTATGATGATTTTCCCCCTTATTACCTAATATAAGGAATTAGTATTTCTTTAATTCTAATAATTCCTAAGAGGGAATTAAAGAAGTCATAGGAACCATGATGTGCCTTTTTTTTTATAGAGGTGCAATTCAATTCTCAGCAGTGTCTTGTGAGGACAAAGAAAATCTCCTAGCACATTTATTTGGCACTTGTAGTCACAAGCAGAAAATTAGTGGTTTGCTCATCTTCTTCAATGATCCTAAAGAAATAATGAACAGGTTCAGCAATACCCAGACACAACACATCTACTCTGCTTAGTTCCTGGTGCCTATCTTATCTCCGAAATAAAGGGGCAAACTAGAAGCCAGGGCCTTGAAATGGCTGCTTAAGGGATCAGGGGCGCAAGTGGTGTTTCCCAGGGCTCCATATTTGTGCCAGTTCCATCAATGTCTTTATCAATGAACAAGGTGAGGGGATCAAGGGCACCCTCAGTAAATTTGCAGATGACTCCAAGCTGGATGGGAGTGTTGCTCTGCTGGAGCACAAGCAGGCTCTGCAGAGGNGGTTTTGGGCCCCTCAAGACAAGACACACATTGAGGTGCTGGAGCTTATACAGAGAAGGGCAGCAGGGCTGGGGAAGGGGCTGGAGCACAGGTCTGATGAGGAGAAGCTGAGGAGCTGGGGATGCTTAGCCTGGAGAAAAGAAGGCTGAAGGGGACCTTATCACTCTAGACAACACCTGAGAGGAGATTGTAGTCAGGTGGGGGATGGTCTCTCCTTCCAGTTAACAAGTGACAGGACAAGAGGAAAGCAGAAGAGATTTAGATTGGATATTAGGAAAAAATTCTTCCCCAAAAATACTGTCAAGCACTGCTGCCCAGTGCAGTGCTGGAGTCATCCTCCCTGAAGGAGTTTAAAACCATGTACCTGTGGCACTGAGGGACATGGGTTAGTGATGGCCTTGGCAGTGCTGGGTAAACAGCTGTCTTAGAGGTCTTTTCCAACCTAAATGATACTACAATTCTCTGATATGAGATAGACAAATAATCTTGATATGACAGCTGTAAAAGAATATCAGGATCAGGTATTATTTTAGGTAATTAACTATATTTTTCAGCTACTCCTCTCACACATAGCCCTAAATGTACTGATGGCCTAATGCTTACATTCCACATGTATAATTCAGAGTTTAGTCCGCAAATTCTCTGAAGTCATTCTTCTGCTATTACTGAAGTACTGCTTTAAATACATATTGACTAATCTATGGTTTCATACATCAAGTAGACTATTTTTCATACACAGACTTAAATCTGGCTTTAAAAACTGTACGATGAATTGTAAAAACAGTTTAAAGTTATGATTGGCTGATAAAGTGAAATTCTACTCCATTGCACTTGGATTAGTGTGCAGCTGCAAGATATAAATTCTGTGTGAGAAACAGTACATTTTTTAATGCTCTTTGAATTATCATGTTTTTGCAAAATGAAAGACAACTGGTTTCATATGCAGGTAAGAAATATTGGCATAAGGAATGTTATTTGATTTTAACTGAGTCATGTTGCCAGAATGCATGAAACAGCTGCATGAGCTGAGTATCTGCCTGAGGCTACAACTATATTTCCCCCATCTTTTACCATCTGTCTGTGCTAAAGTTACTGGATGCTGGTAGATATCAAACCCCACTAGGATCATTAACTATCATAATTATGAAATTGATTCTCCACTATCCTGTTGTCTTTTCATGTCCAAGTATTTTTTACTAGATGAGACAGCATTATCCCTTTTATTTGCAAACTTTTAAAAGAATGTTATGAATAAACTCACAAACAAAATGACTAAAGCTATACTGAAAGAGTGAGGCTTGCCTCTAACAAGTTTACTCTCTTTGGCACATATATGAATTTATTAAATTATTATGCCAAGACCACCAAAAGGCTCTTTTACATCATTCTTTAGCCATGGGTAGCACTGATCCAATAGTACAATTAACGCTGGGATGTTTTCATACTAGCTAGATACAGGCAATTTTGCCCTAGGAGTAGAAATGACAGAAATGACTGACAAAATCTCAGAGCTGTTGAAATCAAAAGTGCATTTGAGAACTCTGGGATTGTGATACCAAAACACCAGGGACTGAAAAATATCAATTTTGATCTTAAATAAAAAAGTAAGCCTGGAGAATTATGGATAAGTCAGTTTTGATGCTGAGACTTACTGGAACAAGACTGCTTCAGACTGTTTTCAGAAACCTAGAAGAATGAATATGGCATTCCCAGGTAGCCATATCAAATTAATTTTTTCATATGACAAATACATTTGCTATATTGAAGAATGGGAGTAGCAGTCATATCTGGTAACAAATTTCAAGAAATTCACATAACCAAACTAAATAAAAATTATTAACTAAAGCCAACTGAAAGCCACCTAACATGGATGCCAAACTTTGTCTGGGAGTTGTGGTGAGTCATCACTGTTAAAAGAGAAAGATGTTTAAAAAAATGGAATTTTGCAGGACCAAAGGATATTCAGTTCCTGAATAACCCCAAATATTAAAACTACAAAGTTGCAGTAAGAAAAAAATGAAGTGATCTTAAAAATAGAACCAAACAGGCAAAAAATAAGCATAATTTTTATAATATTATTTAATAGGGAGAAAAGCAAGGTCATTGACTTCAGCAGAACTGATCAACTCCACAAATCCAGGAGGAGGAATAACTGATTAAGAAGATGTATTTTTCTACTAATGAAAACGATCAAGAGACACTAAGGTGTGTCTTAAGTCAACAGTGTCATGTTGTTGCAAAAAACACACTATGGAGAGATGTATATTCAGTAGTAATCGTTCTGTTTTCTTTGGCATTGACAAGATCACAGCAGGAGAACTGGATCCAATTTCACTCACTCAAAGATGTGAACAAATTGGAAAGACTACAAAGAAAAGCAACAAAGATAATATGAAAACTAGAAAACAAAACCTCTGTGGTAAGACTGAAAGAATCAGGGTCTATTCACTTTAAGAAGAGAAAACTGAGGAACATGATATGCATTTGCACTTATAGGCCATCACAAAGGACAAGGGAAGTCAATTTATTATTTCTAGTGTGGATAGGACAAGAAATAACTGCCTGAAATTACAGAAAAAGAGACTAAGGTAAGATAATAGAGATTTTTTTTTCATACCTGTGGAGTATGAATAATAAACAAAGTTACTATACATGCCACTAAAACCAAGACAGCTTGATAAAAAAAACAGTGGCATAATTGATACTCACTTTGTACTATGGAGGCACTAAAAGATACTGTCTCATCCCTTCTGGACTTGTTTTCTATGAAATTTCAATTTAAAATGCATATAAAGCCTATTTTTCTTATTTCCTAGTAAAAAATGCACTAGACAAAACATTCCAGACCTACCAAAAATAATCTACTCTCCCAGTTAAGAAAGGCAAACAAAGCCATCTGCAATGAGGGAAGGCAGACTTTCAAGCAGGACTTTTCACCTTGAAAAATGCACTACTGAAAAAGAAGCAAGAGACTATAAATGCTATGGAAAAGGTGAACTGGGAACTATGGTTCACTGTTTCTCACAGCTGAAGAATTATGGGCACCTAAGGACATTTCTAGGCAACAGGCTTAAAAACCACATAAAAGGCAACTCTTAATAAAACATTTTATGTTGTATAGCTCAAGGATCTGGGGTGATTCTCAGCCCCAAAATGAGCGCCCAAAAGTTTTAAAGGCTTTATTGATTTTAATCTTCTAAACATGGCAATTTCCGACTCAAAAGGTCCTTAAAGCTGCCCACTGGTAAACCTGAGACAGGATACCGAGAAAAACACATTGTGCCTAATCTTATTTTTTCATGCACCAATTCATGGATTATTTTACTTTAATTTTTTTCTGCTGACCAGGACAAAAAAATTAAGTAGATGGATCTCTTATCTGATCCAGTTCTTATGCTGATGATTCCTTCTTTGAAAACGCTGCTGCAACCAATATATTCTCAATTCATCAGGAAGGCATATTTATCATACTAATATCCCCAGAGGGTAGCTGTTATGCAAAATTACAGAATGAGTTTCCAAGCTGTGGGGACCAATCTCAAAAGCTGCAGATGTTAATTAAAATTACTGCAGTGCATGGCTTGGAGTCTAAGAGTCATTCTGGGGAAATACGTAAAAACCACTCAGGTTTGCGGCACAGGTTACACTAATTCAGCCTCAGAGCCTTAGTAATGTAATGTATAACCTTATATGGAATCAGGTTTTAAAAATCTTTAAAAAAAAGAATCCATAAACAGACCCAAAACCACCCTGGGTAAAAATTGCTTAGAGAAATGCAAAAATATTTGTATCTTGAAGAAAATTTTCAGTCAATCTTTGTATGGAGAGAAGAAAACACTTTTGGCGAGACCGCTACAGATCTTAATCAAGTTTCCAAAATAGAAAAATAAAAGTTAAATCTCTTTATGTTTCTACCTAAAATCAAGAAAGTCTACCAAAGAGTTAATGATAGTAACTAGAATAAATGTACAAAAAGCACTTTACTTGCATGAAAGTAAAATAAATATTTAGGAAAGGACAGTATATATCATACATTTAAAAGGACTCAGGAGTATGGAGAGTAAAGTGGTTTGTACTGAACACCAAAAGGCACAACAGGAGCTGGATATTTGTGATCTCCCCACTAACCTGAAGAATGACATGTCTCCTACCCTTCAGGAAAACTTCACTTCTCAGTGACCAGCTATGTCTATAAATCAAGTTGTTTATAGAAACGTGTATTAGTTGCTCAAATACAGCTGTGAGGAGATAGATAAGACCCGACAGATTCTCTTGGTCCTCTGGTATTCAGTAATGTGGATAGAAGTGCCCTACTGTAAATCACAATATGTTACACTAATGCAATGCACATTTTTCCTTGACAACACTGGAATTTAAAATGTATATATACCATATCATTACATACATTATTACTTACTGAAGTGTAATGATCATATGAAAATCTCAGGAAACCATTTTTCTCCAAAAGACTGTACCACAGTTCAGATGACTCACGAAACAGTCATTTGAGCTGCCATTTTGGATTCTTTCCTTGGAAAGTAAGATTCCAGCTGGATTGATTATGGGCCTTGATGTCTAGAGTTTATTCTGGGATTTTATAAGCAATTGGTGATTTACATCATGAAGTTCTTTTCATGTTAAGGATATGGTTGGGGGGGATAGAGGAGAAGAACAGAGAAGATTATGTCAATTCTTCTCCAGGTACAAAAGTTTAAGGCTTTTGTTCAGATTTAAAAGTTAAAAGAAAAAGTTTTAAAAGCTCTATGAAAACTAAATTTATTTCACATATGCTTAAATAGATTCAAGCATAATATTTTTAGCTTTTGCCTGCAGTCACAGATATTCTAAAACATTTTGGTACATATTTCCATAGTGTTTTAGAAAGTACAGTGCTAACCAGCAGTATGCTCAAGGTTATAGAACAGAAGTCTTAAATTTTTTATATTCATCTTCTACCTAAGTCTGAAGTAACTGAGCAACAGACTCAATGTACCTATGGAACAGTTAAAGCACATCCTCCTTACTTAGGCATTACCTGGGCATTGAACAACTCCAGAATTTCTGAGACAGGGCAGTATTTGAGCCTCCATTTCACTTTTGCAGCCTAACACCTTCCCTACATATTCCAGTTCCTTTTCACATTTATAGCTTTTGCCTAATAATTTCCCTGACTTCAACCAGTATCACTTTTAGGGTCCTGCAGAAAGAAATTTATCATCCTTTCAGTCTTGGGGTTATTCGAGTTTCTATGGGGTCATCGTTTCCTGAAAATCATTTAAAAATTAATTTTATCTTTCTTACAGCTTATGAAAAAATTCTCAACAATTATGTAGGCACAGATTTCTCCAAAACGCTGTGTTCAGAGTACCTTTCCTTTTAGATCAGTTTTACTGCTGCTTCTGTTGTCACCAGATAATTTTTCATGCTAACATATTTCCTAGATGTTTCTGTTTTTGCATAATTAAAGGAGCAATGAAATCAGTGTGCTGTTCTTTCATTTTAAAGGGAAAATTGCAATGGATTCAAACACAGCTCTGTTAAGCTTCAGGTCCAAATGTATGCTCACTGAGAGCAGGAGCTGCTTAATTCTTTAGTTATAAGAGTTTCCTTGTTTGAGTTGACTGTCTTTAAAAGATTTATACATGCTTATTTTTGTTTAATATAAGGCACATTTTGGCTGTATGTGAAATGGGTCTCCTGACTGTGACTCTTGAGCCACATATATAGTGGATAGGTCAAATAAAGTTCTCGTGACCGGGTTTCATTACACAACTGATAACAGTGCTTTGCAGTAGGAATAAAGCTGGATAATCTGAATCCCCGTCTGGCAAGGAAAAGAACCAGTTAAAATGGTGAGATTGATTTATATGCTGGTTCCACGGATAAAGCAGATTCAGCCAGAGAACCTTTAGAGATGGAGTCATTTCCTATTTGGTAAACAAAATCAAGAACCCATCTTCTACCTCTCCACTTTTGATCTTCCAAGGTGTGAGTCTTGTGGCTCTCTGTATGATCTGTATGATTTTTTTGGTCCAAAGTCATTCAGATTAAGGAATCCAGTCTCACCCACTCTACAGACAAACCTCTATCTCCTCTCTAACACACTATTGTAGCTTTTATTAACAAGTACAATGAGAAAAAGTATAGCTTACACACAATGTTCTTCAATCCCAGATCAACTGATGACATCAAGTCATGATACATGAAGTGGGAATTCCAAATGCCATTTCTGTTCCTTCTATTCAGCTGCTTTCTTAGCTAAGTACACTGCAGAGAATTCAGCCCACCATCAAAAGCTGCAGGTTTGTATTGGTGCACTAACTATTGCTTCCCAAAAAAACCCCAGACATTTTCATTGTTTGCAGTAAGTTTAAAAAAATTAGAATTTTCTTTGTTGGTAGCCTAATATTTTGTATAATTCCCATGTATTTCTAGTATTCTATCTCTCCAGAAACTTTTATGCCACTTTCCCCAAGGCTACAGTATTATGTGTCTGACTCTTTTTTCCTGGGCAATTTTCAGGGCGTGTCCTCACTGATGAAATGTCTATTAACAGGACCAAACTGTCCAAACACCCAAAGTGTCAGTATAAGAGAGCAGAAGACTTTCACATGTTTATGAATCCACAAAAAGGCTACATGCCAACAGAACCTTCTCTCTGCTGCTGTCCCTGGAGAAAAGGATGCTGTGAAGAACATAAAATAAGGGTGGAGTAAAATCTTTTACACACATTCCTCAGCATCAACATGACATCTTCATGGAAAGAAATAACTATGCATCCCACAAGTAACAAGCTTTACCCAGCTATATTCCTGCTGCTTACAAATTGCACACATCTCTCGGTGAAAACTAATCTAGAAAACAGAGAAAGAGAGATCAAAGGGAACATACTTCTAGCTTTTTTTATTCTTATTTGTAGCAGAAACCTTCTAGGACATTCTGCACACACTTCCAAAATAAAATAAAACAGCAAAACAGGTAGGGGGAAGTCTACACTAAATTACAGAGTTTTCAGACACAGACATGTAGTGTGAAAGAGTCTCTCTCCCTAACCTGTTTCAGTTGATTTACCATAGGAAGGGAAAACAAAAATAACTGCACTCCGATGCATTCAGGACACAGTCCTTGCTTTCCAAGTAGCACTTGGCTTATGCAGCATTAAGAGGAACAAAATCTCTTTCTCCCTCCTTGTGATTCCTGACACACTTTTCAAGAAGTTCTGTTTTCTAGTTCCTCCTCTCTTACTCGCAGGTTACTATTGCCACAGTTTACTGTGGTAAAGCTGCTTTTCCAATTTCTGTTTAATGAACTGAAGGTAAATTTTTGCTTAAAAAATAGTAGAGTTCCAAGATTAATTACAAACCGAATGCAAATTCACATATCTTCAACAGAGCAAGTGCAGTTTTGGGAAACTCTTCAACAGAGTAATTAATTTCACCTTCTTTGAAGATTAAAATAATTTTGCCATCTGAAAGTAAGTGAAGGACATACAAATGTGTAATTTTTAGATAAATATTTGACAGTTCAGCTGAGGATACTAAAGTGTTGCAGTCCACAAAGCCAATGCAAAAAAATAAAACTATCATGAAGGTGTACTTTATGATATTTGTATCCCCAGCCGTGTGTTCTGTTTATGCTGGATGCCCTGGAAACTATTTTTTCCAGATAACACCTTCACAATATATACAATGAAATTCTGGAAAACTAAGCTTTCAAAATTAACCTTAGGCTCAACTGGTTTGAGCTGTAATATTTGGCTAAAGTTACATGTGAAATTTTCAAAACTGTAACTCAAAATTTGGCCGAACTCTGCAGACTTCACAAACACTACTGACCCCCTTTCTTTTCTTCTTTTTTAAATGACAACCTGAGTGTAACCAGGAAAATTTCTAGGTCAAATGAAAGTTTAAAGCATGATCAGTTTTGTAACCTTATAGAAGGGGCCACAAACATAACCCCTTAATAATGTGAAGAATAATATGTTTTTGATTTGACCATACAAGGTAAGAAAAAATAATGGCATAGGAATTTGATAGTCTTAACTTCATAAATCCCATATGGTATGTTTATCATTTACCATATGCGTGGTGTCTGATGTGCATATAAAAACCATGGATTTGAAACACTTCTCAGATCAGCAGCTTGAACCCATCGTATCCCACAGCTTCACGAGATCCAAACGAGGCACAGAACATGCACCATTTACTGTACAGGCGTGTCTGTCTTCATGGAAGGTGGTATTTACATGACCAGATTTAAGAGATACTTGTTAATAAGTGAGAGAAAGAAACAAAACTATATCCTTTTCTTAAACCATTCAGTGTGTTGGATGTCTTAATTATGTCATTTTGTAATCTGAAACACAGACAAGGAAGGCTAAGTATCTAACATGATCACTTCCACTAAAAAATATTCCCTAAGTGGACATGAAGACACAGGTGCAACATTTTTGTTTAAATTCTGCTGTAGTAAAAAAAATGAGAGAAAAAACCTTCTGAGTTCTCCCTTCTCATCTCCTTAAGCATTGACAGTAAAAAGGCTTTTATTGGGTATAGAGATTCCTGTCCATTAAGACTCAGAAATAGAGAAGCAGCTCTGGAAAAAAAAGTGTAAAGAAACAAAGAAAGGGGAAAAATGAAAATCAGAATTGTGTGAAACTTGGCTGTTATGGAATGCATGGTTCATCCAAACCTTTTCTTTGGCTTTGGTTCACATCCCAAGTGTTTCTTTGACTTCTGAGCTTAAGAAAGCCAAAACTCCAAGTGAAACATTGCCAAATCCAACATATTTTTGCAGGTTTAAGGTCAAAACCATGCATAACCACAGAATTCCTCCTACCATCATAAATCAGCCTGAGTTTGCCAAAATGTTCTTTTCTGTTCTGCATAACCTTTTTGACTAAAGTCTTCCCAGTAACATTTACAATTTTAGCCACCAGTGCTACATTTAGTAACATGATTACATAGCTTCATATCATAATGGCTTTCTTATTATATAACACTTGCCATTTTTGTTTTGATTTTCTCCTATGGGGTTTGTTTTTAAAGACTATCCAGTGTCCTGAGTTTACAGGGAAGCACAACTAAAGAAGCAATCCTCGGTCTTCAAGTGTATGATGCTTTATTTCTTTAAACTATTCACTCTTTATCAGGCATTTTGAAAACATTATATAGTCTCCATGCATATTCCTATGGGACTTCTGAAAAATATAATGACTTGTAAACTTATGAGGAGGAATGACTTAATTTTTCAGAAAAGCACTTAGCTTCTTTGCCAACGTATTATGTTGGTAAATTAGCTGGTCAAATGCCCACTAATTCTACTTTTTAAAAAAAGATTTTCTCTTTACTTTTCCAATAAAGATATCACGTGTGGAGAGAGTTTTCCAAAACTTACATGGAACTATTTTTAGAAAGTGATGTCACATTAGTCACCCTCCTTAGGCAAGTTGGAAATTCATATATTTCCCTTTAAATTTTCAGGAAGGTTAGCATGAAAACTGCTTGGTACTGAGAGAAACTTGGCCTGACTACAAGCTCACCCTGTGTTTAACAAGAGTTTGAACTTGGTGGTGCCTTTCAACCTGAATTATCCTCTGATCCTATGATAACAGCATTGTTAATTTTAGTAACTTGTGCAGTCTTCTGCTGTCACCTCACCCTGAGATACATCTTCCAGTATTTCACCTGTAGAAAGGAGTTCTAGAAGCAGAACCTACCCAAGTTGTTTTCTTGTGAACACCAGAACAAGAAATATCTTTCTCTTTTTTTACCTCATGATCCCATTTTCTGAAAGCACTCTTTATATGCCTTGATTATCTTTGGCTCTAGAGATTCTCTGGCTGGCTTCTGCCTTCTGACAGAATTTGAAAACTACCAGCTTGAGTGCATTTCATTACTTATTGTGCTTCATGCACTTCATGGTCTGCCTATTTGTGCTTTTTAAATTTGCCAGGTTTTATGATTCTGTTTTTTTCAACTAGACAAATTTCGGTTTTGAGAAAGTTGCTTTTGGTTTGGTGGGGGGTTTTTTTGTTGTGGTTTTGTTTTTTGGATTTTTTTTGATAGCTTCCTTTATCCTGCTGTTTAATTGTGCTGGTTTCCGTTTGGTCTTATTAAAGCAGTTTATGATAGGTGGTATCCATTTCCTCTGAGCCAATATAATTTTCTTTAAATAGCCTTCATGATGCCTGTAAAGATTTTATTCCTTTGACTGTCTTTTTTAAACACTTTGTGATGTGTAACAGCAATATGGATGCTGAATGTGACTAAGACTAAAAGTCCCAAAAAATGCAGGTTCTCTTAAGCAGACTTCCATTGATTCACATTTCAAATATTAATCCTGTGAAGTAGAGATACTCTCCAGAAACACACAAGCACTTCTTCATTAACAGAAGTAGCCTACATTATTTGTAAAATTCCTTCTGGATTCATACTATAGTTTATATATTTATATTACAGACTAGATTTTGTTCAATTATATTAATAAAGGTAGTGGAAAAGTTCTTTTTTTTCCCTGGGAATACATATTCAGTGCTAAATATCTCAATTTTTCATGCAAATACTCAGCTATTTTTCAGTATCCTAACATTCCAAAAAACACTTACAAGCTCACTGAGTTTATTACTGATTAAACTTTCCTTTAAAGTACAAATGCTATAGTTACATTCTGCCTGAGTTACTGGCTTTCAATCACTACTTGAAACATCTGGCCACCTGTTTTATACTTGAGAACTAGTTTGCGGAACCATAAATTTGAGGGGAAAAAATTAAGAAAACAGATGACAAAACAAAACACAAACCCTATCAGACACATCAGGACCTTCAGAACCTTGCTAGATAACACAGGTTTATACTTGCTTCATCAGTCTGGGTTAGAGAACAAATGAGCAAATGGTCACTGCACATGTGCTATTACCTGTGGAGAAGAATTCAATACATGTGCACCAAAAAGATTACTAGTCTACCCATTAAAACTTCTTATTTCTTTCTCAAAACTTTAATGTAGTAATACTAATCTGATAGCTCTTCATTGTAAAAGATATGAAAAATTAAATTTACCACATAGTGATATGGAAATTAGTTAAAATGTTATAACTGAATGACTACTACTCAGCTATTTTAAATTACAACAGTGGTTTCATGGAAAACGTTCCACTTTCAATCTTGAGGTTTTTGCTTTGCACTTGAGTGATGTTTCCAACTGAGATAAAACTCAGTGGCGTACAGGATATTCCTGGTAGGCCCTGCTTGGTTGAAATACTAAGAGCGGAGACAGAGCAAAGGATCTACAGAGGCTCCAGAAAGTGTTTACCTTTCAGCACTTCTCCTTTACAGATTGAAGGATTCCTGTTCTTATTTTTATTCAGATTTTTTTTTCTGTACGAAATAAGTAGGTCAAACCAACCATAAGGTGAAGGACGCCATACACATAATGTATGGGCAGAGGTCAGCTCTTGGTTGTCAGTGTTTGATCTCTTGAATGGACCTGTGGATGCATGGCAGCCTCGGGTCGCACCTCCTGGAGCTCCTGTCTGGGTTCCCCGGGCCCTTTGGCCCTGTCCATGGCCAGTCACACCCGGGCAGACCCTGGCTCAGCCCTGCCCTCCACACTGCGATCCCCGGGACCGTGCCCGCTGCCAAGGGCTGAGCCCGGGCCTGGGCGGCCTCGGCGCCGGGGGACGCTGGGTGCCCTGGCCCGGCCAGGACCTCCTGCCTGTGTCCCCCTGCACAGGGCCCTGGTCCCTCAGCAGCCGCCCCCGGCCCCCGTGTGCTGGGGGATTCTTGGTGGCAGCCTCAGAGTGCAGCTCCCCCCCCTGAGCTGTCCCTGCTGATGCTGCCCCAGCTCCCAGACAGGCCCCTGAGGAGCTCGCTGGGCCCCATGGTGAAGGGGTCACTCCTCAGCCAGCCATCTCCAGGGCAGAAGGACCCTGCTGCTGGCAGCGCCATTGGCCCCGATGGCACCTCCTGGGGCCTGCCCAGCCCTGCCTCTGGCCCTGGGCCCGTGTCCAGCTCAGCCTCTGCCCACTCCCACCCTCAGTGCTGGCCCTCACGTCCCCCGAGTCCAGCTGCAACTTCCCCACCACCAGCCCCAGAACGTGCACGGTCCCTGCTGCTCCTGTTATCACTGGGAGAGTGCTACTGCAGGGAAACTCTGCAGTGGGAAGTGGCAGAAATAAACGTTCTTCAAAAACCTTCACATGTCTGTTACCATGTCCTGGCTTTCCAAAGTACCACAGCACAGAGAACAAGGAAATCACAATTTGTGGAACTATCCAGGACAACAATTGCATTAAACTTTCCCTTTTAACTCAACACTTTCAGGATTCAAGATAAATTATTTGCTTTCACTGGATAATTAGTGTTTTAATTTAACAGGAACTTCATACACGTTTCAACTGCAGAATCACAGAATTCTGAGTTGGAAGGAACCCATAATTATCACTGAGTCCAATCTTGGTCCTGAACAGGACCATCCCAAAAATCACAGCACATTCCTGAGAGCATTGGCCAAATATTTCTTGAACTCTGACAGCCTCGGAACTGTGACCACTGCCCCGAGGAGCCTGTTCAGCTCCCAACCAAGCAGAACCTTTTTTCCAATATCAAACCTTAACCTTCCCTGACACATCTTCAGGCCAGTCACTCACATCCTGTCACTGGTCACCAGAGATCAACTGGATAAGAAAAAAATGCAATTTGCAGTTGAAAATGGGAACAGAGCATCTTAGAACATCAACAATATACAAGTTAGCTTATGTTAGCTAGCTAAGCATAGCTTGTAATCCATATCAGTCAGAATGGATTTAGGACATTTTCATCCAAGTATCCAGTTAATGTGTTCACAGCAAGTTTTCTATGCAGTAAGCTACTAGGTGATGCTTTATATGATAGCTTTCTAGTATTCTTGTGATGCACTTCACACTGAGAAAAAGGAGACAAAAGAGGAGTTCAAATTACTAGTTATTCTGCTTTTAACACTAATTATTTTAGTGTTTATCAGTTTCATAAGAAAAAGGTTAACAAAGTCATCATGTATAAAGGATCAAAGCCTATGTTGAAAGTACAAGAGCCAGACAGCAACCTCTGAGCAATCTTTCCTAATGTCTGTATTGAGAAATAATTATATTTGCTAACACTTGGCAATCAAATGTTCTTATAAAGGAACACCCAGACAGAAAAGCCAATTTTGACAAGCCTTACAGCTGACTGCAGAAGGACTTTCTCACAAATTACAATTCCCATCAACAGATGAGATGTAAATGATGAATGACAATGGACTGTTTCCATTTTTACTTGAGATCTGCTTTCTCAATGACCTTTTAAGTTTATTTTTTGTCTGTACAGGGTTTTTAAAATTATTTTTTCTTCATGTGAAAAATCTTTGTCTGACAAGGCAGTGGCAAAAATCGCATTAACTTCAGTAGAGCCAGGAATTCACCCCATATGCAGGAAAACAAAAAATTCTTTCTTCAAAATGAAGAGACCTAGAGCACTTATGTAACACACTGTTCACATTGTTATAATGTCTCTTTGAAGTTTAAAAAAACAAAGAGGAGGAGGGGATCACAAACACCTGGCTTTTATCTCTGTCATAACTTGTAGATGGCTAAACTATGGTAGTTCTCAGTATGACAAAGGTATGTGACAGCAAAAGAGGAGGTGTAAAATGCTTCTTTCATTATGCCAATATGCAAGTGTGAAAAGAAGCATAACTACCTGATGCCAAATAATATTGCTCAATAAAATTTTACTCCACTAAAGATCAGTCACTGGACCAAAAACTGTATCAACTTCATCTGCATTAAGTACCTCAGTCAGTAACAATTCATTAGCAACATTTTTCATACCATGAGTAAAATATTCTGAGTCAACAGTTCAGACAAGTAAATGGATATTGGATAGACAAAGCCTGAGCTTCTTAATGGTTCCATCAACCATCTGGGATACTTTGCACACAACCTTTATTTCTTATGCCTCAGTTTCAATATATGACTTGCAAGTCTATTCTTTAAGATATTCTGAGATCTATTTATACAGCATGTTTTGTCAAGTTTGGAAGTTCTTAATTTAACACCATTTTTAAAAAAATTTTTTACCTTACAATGAAATTTGGTCCTGGATTTTTCTATTGAGAGATTTTTTTTCTTCCAGATGAAAGCTTCTCAGTGCAAAGATGGGGTTCTAATAAATAATAATAATTTCCAAGGTAGAACAAGACTCTATGTCTAGGTGCTTTGCCTTCCTTCTCTTTCTGATCTGTACACAAGGGAGTCTGTAAGTAATAATGCATAAGGCTATTACAGAACACTCATAATGAGAGAGAGAAGAAGAAATCTGGCTCATTAACAACCAGCCAAAATAGTTTTACTTAAATTTTTACTTACTCAAGCAGAACTTCTGCTGCTGACCAGATGTATTCATAACAGACTTCAAAATGATATATAGAGAGTGACAAACAGCAGCAGCAGCTCTCATTGGTTACTAACCAGGTAAACACAAAACCAAATTATGGAACTAGGTAGAAATCTGAGCTTGATGCAGATCACAAGTAGGTTTTTTAAAACATTTTTATATTTTCATCCAGCCTATCAAGCTTTCAGCAAAAATGTTACAGCTTATGGATAAGATACAAATATAAGGAAGTATATGGAGGGAGTTTGCACAGAATTTAGGTAATTGGTGTACCTTCAGAACTTATTTTCTTTTATTGCTTCTTTATATATAGGAAAACAGCTTTCACTCACAATAACTGAAAATAGAAAATGTATAGGTAACATTTTTAAGCAATGCCTAAATTGGAAAATCTATGCTAACACTACTTGCCACTACACTTCTCTTATATTACAGGCTTAAACATCTATATTCATCTTATATTGAAGGCAGCCACACAAATAGGGTCAGACATTTTATTGCAATTTCACTTTGTAGAATTTCAAGCTAAATCATTGCTTTTGTCATTGATTATAATTTATGTAATATAGAGTGTTTAAATACATAATTTAGTAACAGATGAGCTATAACTCAATGTAAAAGGTAAAAATGAACTATATGTGGAATGCTATATTGGACAGTCATGTGCTGAAATACTAACATCTAATATAATGAGGTTATTGATGTAGAGTTGACATATAACTTGATTTGCAGATGCCCTACTGACTAACCTTTTGCAACTATATCTCAGTGTAAACCTGTGGTAATTATTGCTGGGTAGGGAGAGTTGGTTTAACTGAACTATTTCTTTTGATGCATGTGAATGCAATTGCCCCCTGGAGACTACAGGAGTCCTGCATGTGTGAGTTATTACATAGTGAGAGGGAGAAAAGAAAGTTATATCACATTAAATTGTTTCTGTTTCCTATTGTTGCAGTTTTGTTTTTCCAACAACATTCCCTTCCAGTGCCTTGCCATATATGCCCTTTTCAACTAACAAAACGTATTAAAGCACATAGTAGAAATAACTGATTTAATTTAAACATAAAGTGCTTGTCAGTAGTTGAAGTTCACAGATTTCTAAATAACTGCAACTCAGGAAGTCCATGTTTTATTCCAGGGTAACTAAAGCAAGGGAATTAACATTACATTGACAATACTGAAAAACATTAAGTTTCTGACTTAACTGTTGAAACTGAGAAAGATGAGAAAGTCAATATTCAGGCCGTCTGATATGGGATGCCTTACAAGTTTTTGTAATAATGCAAAAAGTGTATTAACAATTATGTATAATATTCTATTGTATATGTGCTTGCATAAAACCCCAAAAGGAATACGATTATGATAGTTCTATGAATAAAAGTTATGTTATTTTATACTTACTCATATAATGGAATACACTAGTCCAAAGAAAGGATATGACAACTGCATAGAACAGTTTTGCTGATAATGCTTTGCCCAGTACAATTATTTTTTTTCAGATTATATGTGTTTAGATCAACACAGCACAGAACACTGCTGGACTTCTGTTAACCCACCACTTCTGACAACCCACCAATTATGACAAAGACAAAAAAAAAGTTAAGAGGCTCTGATTCTAGTAGAAATTGATCTGTAAGTGAGATTTTCACATATTGTCTACAGGGACATTTTATGACAGGACTGGTTTTGGCTTCTGGAGATTATACTCCACAATGAAAACAAATGTCAAAGTAAATCTCCCCAAAAAAAACTCACTTCTGGTATTGATCTTCAGACCTACCAATCAACCTTCCTGCCCTCTGTAGATTCCCAAATACCTTTCTTCATCTGAAACCTTTTAGAAATATTTTCTTCAACATAATCTTAAACTACTGGCTGAAGTTCAACACACGTTTCAGCAACACATATGGAATTTATCCACAGCATGAGGAACTTCCACAGGCCAAGGAAGTAAAATTCTTAATGTCTATCCATGTTTACAATCTGAATTTATATAATGTTGGAAATCTGAAGATAAGTACACTACCTGTGTCATCAATAGTCTTGTATGGGTTTGAGTGGATTATCCTGAGATTTGTAACTACACATTGCTAATGTGGTAATCATTTTTTAATACATTGCACTACAGCATCATAGGTTTATGCATTTTTTTTGTTATTGCCTCATCTCCACTCACAGTTGTGGGGTTTTTACAGATTCATTATCAATTAGTACAGAAAAGACTTTTGTTAAATGTCTATTAAAAATTTATGTTCAGCTCTATGAAAATAATCACTTCAAGAAAATGTAATTCCTGCCTTTTTCCTGTATATTTAAAAGAAAAAAAAGTTCCCTGAATTGTGTGAAGCTCATAATATTCTATACATTTTGTTGAAGGCTGGTTATTTTTGAGCTTGTAGTTACTCATCTTGGCAAAACCCACCTACAATTAAAGAAGCAGAGAAATGTCAAAAGAAGCAACCATGAACACATCGCTATTGCTCACAATTGTTCACTTTGTTCTCTCCATTTTCTAATGCATAACTCTGGCTTTACAATATATGTACATGACTACTAATTTTCTTACAAATGGACAAAACTTCAGTTTAACCACTCAAATACAAAATGTTACAGTCCCCAAAGAAACTGTAGTTTGAAACATACATCCAGTAAGAGCACACAATACCTTATGCTAGGTTTAAGGCACTAAAAAAAAGATAATTCTGAAGATATATTAGAGAAAACTAGCATAAAATATTGACTTTCACATTTCTTCATATGTTCATTCATTAACTTAATAGACTATACAGAGGGAACTTAGCCAAAAACTATTTCAAAAATTGCTCACTTACACTTGAAATCAACTCACTTGTTAAAAAGTGTTTGCAACACCTTGAACTAATATAACCATTCAGAAAAAAAAAAAAAAGAAACCAAGAAATTTAGAGAGAAACTTTGTAAATAAAATTGTTGCTGAAATTATTTCTGTATGGGCTGCAATAGTAAAGAGGACATCTATAACACAAGACAATCACAGTCTTGAATCTTAAATGTCAGATGTATCATTACACTTCTGCTGTAATCATAGAAAAGTTTTGGTAAAGTTAAGTTTTTAACTCATTACAACCATAACAGAAATTAATTATGATTCTGCAATTTTCCCCAGATAAGACCATGGGAGAACTTAATTCGCCTTTCAAGGGAGAACTTAATTCTCACTGTTGCTTTAACCCACCTTCTGAATTTGTCAGTAAGCTGGCTCCAACACCTTACACAAGGACTGAAGGACTTGGTATAGCTGACTCTTAGTCAGATTTACAAAGAAAGAAAACAGCTTTTGTTTCAAAATATTCATATCTGATAGCAGAAAGGAAGAAGAAAGAAGGAAGAACTTCACAAGCATTGCAGACTATATCTTATCCCTCCTCCTGTCTCTGAACATATTTCAGAAGTCTATCTACAATATATCTCGTCTGTGTGTTCTGGTAGTTCATATTACTAAGAAAGGAAAATAGAGAGAGGTCATCTTGTTCCCCTCATCCTCTGCCCACAACAGAATGAGAAGTACCAAGCAATTCTGCAATTCTGCGCACCACAGCTAGACCACAACTTACAATTCACACATGCACATTGAGGAAATCACAGGAGTGGTGAAAATAGGTAAAATCCCTATCTGACCTCTCTCTGCTCCCCAAAAAAATTACCTTTTAAAGACAGAAACATACGGAACCCAGACAATTATTAAACACTGAGAATTACTAAAGTTGTCCAGAAAAGTATAGGTCCACCTTAGGACAGATGCTTAAATTAGGATTTACTTTTAATACAATAGCTCATGATATTAACCTCTTAAAAGGTTGTGTTTTGTCACTGCATATGAATTTCAGCACAACTAATACAAAGCTGTGTGTTTATGCAATGAATTCTCTCCTGCCTTGTGTCAGCTCCACACACTAATGCCTGTCTGCATAGCAGTCAGGACTGCTTCCTCTGTCTCTGAACTCATTATACTGCTCTGTTCATTTTTGTTTGCAAGACTTCATCTCACTCCCTAGCTTCCTCTTTTATTTATATTATAGTATCAAAGTTTTTGAGACAGTGCAGTAGGAAATACACTGCATTAAGAGAAGTCATAGCAAATTCACAGTAATGTCAGATTTACCCCTTGTTTAGGCCATGCTATTTTATAAAACACAGAAAAAACATATAATGTCTTGGGTACATTTGGTATTTTTAGGGTTATTATGGAGTTAAAAATTATATGGTAAAGCACACAGTGACAAATAAAGAAACAAATCCAGGGTTAAGGATTCATGCTGACTAGCTGTGAAACCTCTTGGGAACTATTTTCAGTGATTAAGACATCAGAGATACTCACATGGCAAGAATCAGAAAGCAGTAATATTAACTAGACAGGGGTTTTTATCCCTTTTGACAGGACTTCCTCCTGATCATGTTTTATTCATTACCTAAGACTGAATTTCCAGCCAGTACAGAGCTATTGGAAAACTGGAACTCTTGCCTTGCCTCACTACATCCCACGAAAAAGCATGACTGACAAGCTGAACTTTGTTTAAAAAGTGAGGTATTTACACCTGGAAAATGTACATGTGTACACAATCTGTTCCACAGTACTGCAGGCATAAACCATTGATCAAGCTGCCTGTATATGATATTTGAAATCAATGAGAACTACACATTGTCTCATTCAAAAACAATTTTGTGAGTGAAATATCTCTTTTCCTCATGTGGATTTCCAGCCAAAGAAAATCCAAGCTACCTCAAAGAGAATTGTGACAAATTACCCCAAACATTTAAAACATAAGGAGAGTCAAAAACTTTGCCAGTAGACAAACTGGAAGAAAGGGGGGAAACACCCAGAAGCTGCAAATCAGGGCAGAATAAGGAATTAAACTTACTAAAGTTTATTAAACTTTTTTTCAGGTTCATCCCTGCACTTTTTTTGTGACACATATGCATTGGACAGTTTGCATAAAATTTCCATGAAGTGTTTCTATACTTAGATCACTTATTGATACATTACATCTATGAAAAACATAATCAGATAAAAGTGTATGTTCCCTTTGAGGGTTCCCTTTGAGGCTATGTCATGAGACACCTGGGAATATTAGTGCACCCTCTTATTGCTTAGAGAAACAAAAAGGCTTTTTTGTTGTTGTTATTACAGCAGATTTGAAAATCAGAATTGAAACCAAGTGCATTCAAGTTCTCAATGTTATGCAAATGTTTCCTTTCCCAATTCTACTGAGAACAAGAAACATGTTCCACACAAGAATCAAGAAAAATTCATCTCAGGGAATAAAGTCTCACATGTCTAACATTTCAAGATCCTGTAAAGAGACTTGAAGAATTATGCACAAATCTATGACATTATATTCTTAGCTCAGTGTTTCTCACAAAGGCTTATCACTTTCAAGACAGACCAAAAAAAGAGAGAAAAATGAAGGTGTGTTAGATACACCATTCTCAAAAAATTCATGATAAAGTGTTCAAGGTCCAGCTCTCCTGCTATGATACTTTGTATAATATATGACCATCATGTCTGGCAAGATTTGCACAGGTCTGCCCTTGATTTGTGTTAGGAAAAAACAGAAAATCTCACAACTATTCTTCATTCCCAAGAATTAATCTGGCTCCTTGATGTTTCCAATTTTACAGTGATCCAAAGAACCCCCCAAAACCACACCTGAAGCATCACTCACAATTACAGATGATAGCTGAGAGAGACCAAAGCGAATTCCCTCCCCAGGCATTCTAGAGCACTCTCCATCACATCAGTGGCCCTGGAGTGCTGTGAGATGGGGCCACCAGAGACTCAAACCTGCCCTGCATGCACTGACACTGGCACATGAGCCAGCTTGGAGAGGCTTTCACCTGAAAAGATTGTGAAAAGTGTCACCAATATAAAAGGTGCTACAAGCCTCAGGAACTAGCACATACTATTGAAGCTTCCAGGAAACTACAGACTGCTGAACCTCTTCACAGACATCAGAAAGGAAATGAAAAGCGGAATGGGCAGAGTTTCAGCCCCTGTGTGTGCTGTACAGAAAGGTGGCACTTCACTGTCTCAGTTTGCCCTGAACAGCCCCTGAATGGTCCATGGACAACATAATCACTTTCTTATTTCATCTTTTCCACTACTTTTGCAAAAGGGACTGAGACTTGGCTGGAGTAAATGGAATTTGACCAGTCTGACTGCTCTTCAGTTCTCAGCTGAGCTTATCATAGCCAGCCAACAGCCAGCTTATCACAGCAAGCCAACAAATACAGTCATTACATCAGGCCAGAGAATTTCAGGATACACTTTTCCCCTAACAGCTCAATACATCATTCACAAATGTAACAAGTACACTGTAGACACAAGCACTGTGTGTTATAAATGCATATAGATGCAGGGTGTTTCCACTGAAAGCAGCAGAAGTTATTACAAACAGTAAGAAAAGTAGTCAGGTCCCCACGGTTTACCAAGATGTTCATTAAAAATTTATTGAAACACCAGATACTGTTGTTTTTAATTAGCTGATGCATAGTACTCCTAGAATTTTTTTTCAAAGTATATTGTGTATGCCATATCATTTGTCTCCCCAATAATGCTGCCTCATTCAAATCTTTAGATCATTGTTGTTACTTTTTACATAACTCCATGATGGAGGAAAAGTTTTCATAAAAAATGATGAAAAATATTTCCTTTCTATACCAAGGCTAATTGACTGGAGCTTTAGAATTTGTTTGGCTTTTCAACAAGTCAGTCACACACTTATCAGATTCATATAACAGGACTTGATGGTTTCACCTAGCACTTGCAATTACCTTACACATAGAAAACAAACAAACCTTACCAGTGAAAAACTTTAAATAAAAATACGTTCCTACCAGCAGGAAAAATGTACATCAGAGTCATGTCACCTGCACTGTGACATGACTATTCAGTGTCAGAGCATTTACTTCATTTTCAAGATCCTCTACTTTGTTGTAGTGTTTTTGCAAAGCAATAAAACCTTGCAAAATCTTGCAAACCCAGGGAAACCTCAAGCTTCCATGCACTCTTCAGCATTAAGAAATGCTTGAGAAGAAATAAGCCAAGGAGATGTGGAAATCTTTGACAGAGGAAATACAACAACTATTTGTAGCAGCAGACTGATAAGGGCAGCTGATTGCCTGTATGGCAGAGAAGGCAGGATTATCCCTACCAGCAATCCAGCAGCACAGACAACCAAGGCTCCCTTTCTCCTCCTGTTCTTGCAGGAATGTATTACCTAATATATACATATCACTGAAAGTAATATGCTGAAGGATGTCATTTAAAAATACTGACATTTTAAGGCATAGTAACAAGAAAAAAACATTCTCTAACTGATTTTCATGAACTGTTCTTAGTGTATAGATGCTTTACAGGAAGTGAATGGAACAGAAGAACTATACACCAGACAGGTATTTTCTTTCTAAATGCAAGCCATTCAGCCACACCACTTCCATTTGCTAGACCCAATCTCGTCTCACAAGTAGAAACCTGCAAGTACAGCAGTTACATCAAGAACCCTGAGTTCGGCTTCTATTCTCTAGTCATCACCCCACTGCAATAGATTTCCAAAACAATACTGAAAAATAAGCTTCATTTATTCTCTTGACAGAACCACTATAATTACAAGTAGCTGCTCAACACTGAAATTTAATTTTGATGTATCATATGGTGAGATCAAATCCTTCACAAGCTTTTATTGCTCTATCCTGTGCAATGGAATGCATGGTGATGCAATCAGTATGTAATGACCAAGGCTGTAAAGTAAACATAACACCACACAGATGCATAAATAATGTATCATTTCCTGAACTCTATTCTGACATAAAGCTTCACCAACACTAGCCTAAAGAAAGATGTGGTGTTAATTTTTCCATTTTGCATATAGGAACACATGAGAAATACAACCATATGAAGCATGAGAGGGTCAAATTCCATCCACTGGAAATTTTCCAGAAACATATTATATTAACCAGATCAAGGCAAAACTGATATTTTGCACTGTAAATTGTCTATAAACACTGGGCATGGAGACATTGATGTTGTCAACAGAAATCAGCACTTCTTGTCGTGGTTTTTCACAGTCAGATCTCAGAGAATACCTTTTAAGTCAAGCATCAAATTTGTGGCCTTGAAAACAAGTTCCCTGGTATGTAATGTATCACTTAAACAGATCAGTTTAAGAACATTCATTTCTCAACCACCAAACTCAGTAACTTACAAATTGTAGAAATTCTCCTGGAATAAGGCTCAAAGTCTATCTGAAATACAGAAGAGATATACTTGAACTTTTTCCTTCCAACTGTAAGAAAACACAGTTGCTGATGTAGTAACTCTGCAGAGGTCTTCAAATTCTATTGGTTTTTCCTCACCCTAATTAGTAAATATTTCATGGATACAACTGAGATATCCAACTTTCTATCCTCTGGTAGAAAAGGAAAGAACCATTGGCTCTTTGTGGGAAGAGATACATTATACATTCTGAAAGATGCACTGGAACAAAAGTGTATTTTCTTAGACAGCTTTAAAAAAAACTGAAAAATAAACTCACTTGTAAATGTTGACAGTTGTCAGTCATATTGTCCTCTCGCCTACGAACTTCTTCCAACAGCTGTGCATTCTTCTTTTTCTCCAGTTGCTGATTGTGCTTCAGATTGGCAACCTTCTTGTTTTGGTCCTTCATATGTCTAGGAATTGCACACACACACCCCCGTTAGTGTTAATAACTGCAATCACCTCTTTTGCAATAGAGATTAATTTTGTGACTACAATTCTCCAACAGATACAAGTTCTCCCAGCATCAGATGTAAGAATAAAACTTCATCTTGTTTTCAAGATGTCATGTCAAAACAGCTTTTAATTATACAGTGGTAAAACAATTATTTGGGCTTATAAGATTTCCCCCTTTTTATGACTTCCTCACAAAAACTAATACGTATTCTGAGCTCTCTGCAGAAAAATTGTTGAAATAGAGATTATCCAACAATCCCTACACACTCTGCATTCAGGAACAATTTTAATAGGGGCTTCAAGTAGCATTAATTTCAAAGGAAGCAGAAGGTGAAGGTGATGACTAATGTATGTTGTGAAACTATTTTTTAAAACCTTGAGTACAAATACAGTGTTCAGGAGGATTAAAGTGTGATGGGGTAGAAGGTCAGGTCATAAATACACCATGAAGAATAAAGAATGTATTTACAAATAGCTTTGAAAATGACAAAAACATTTCTATCATTTTTAATAATGGGACTTCTTTCTACAAAAGATAATCAACAAACAAATTTATGAGCCATTCCTAAGGAAATGAAACAATCTTTGCCACCCTTATATGTTTTTCATTTGTTAAGATTGTATCAATTTTAATTATCTTTTATTGTGGATGTTATTCATCAAGTTACCAGAAGCATTTCTGAGACTCAGCATGCATCTTTTTAAGAAAGAAGGTAAACTAATTTTGTCTCTCAGGTAGTGAAAACATACCCTTGCAGTAATACTATCTACCTGCTTGAATTCTTAGCTATTATTTTCCAGACTTTCCTTGACTTGGAGGAATTTTCTCCCTTTTATCTATTAAAAATAAAAGTCACGTGCAAATTCCTAATGAGATCTACTCACTAATCCTATTGTGGCAAATGAAGAGATTATTCAATGCCCAAAAGGATCACTGAGAATCCCTCCTTTGCTCCACAACAGAAGCAATGAAAAAAGTTATAGAATACATTTCTTATTCCAGATTTTATTATGCTAAAGAAATCATTCAATATTTACTTCTATCACTGGTTTCTTTGTCCTGCCAGTGGGGTTTCTTTCAATATTTATTTATGCTGAAAAATTAACAATTAATTTGCAACCAATAAATGTGTCATGGTATTAAAAATTCTTAAAAGACATTTCATGTAAAGGTTTCTAAGTACAGCACATTAGAGAAAATCCAGTTAATTATAACTAAAAAAAGTACCATAAACCTCCCCAGGAAAAAAACCCACCATGGACGACTAGTTCAAATATAGGTTATTTGCTTGCAACTCCAAGTAAAAATCAGTTCAGTTCCCTGTCATGACTCTCATAATTGTAAGCACGGAGTTACTGAGCATAAAATCAAAATTAATATTGGAAAAAAAAACTACCTCCACAACTTCATGTATAAAATGTGTTTGGCAGAAATTTTGGTGGTGCAATATGGCTTTATGCTGTTGAAACATAAATTGGTTTCCAATCTCACGTTGAGTAAATGATAAATTCATTTGCGCTTAATCTCTGTAAGAAGTTCCATTTTATGCCAATGCTAGTCACTTCTTTCATCACTCCTTCCTCACACAACTTCCCATTTCACCTTCTCTCTAATGCCACACTGAAAAGTAGAACATGGTAAAGCTGCTAAGGAAAAACATCTGGTGCCTGTGATATGCAAAATCTTGAAGAGAAGGAAATAAAAGAAAGCTCTGTCATAGACTCTCATTATTCCACAACTGGCTACACACCTATGGAAATGGAAAGAAAATGCTACAGTTAAAAAGCCTAGCTGAGGAGTTTGCTTTTACGGCTGCATTAAAAGTACTGGGGGAATTCAATGCAGCAAATAGATACAAAAACATATTTCCCACAGCTTTTTTTTTTTTAATAGCAAATATAAACCTTGGT
>VWYI01029438.1:959-59962 GCA_013399455.1 Anthoscopus minutus
TCAGCAGAATTTAATAACCTCCAGATTTAATCCCTCAGACTTGAGCTGGGCTCCCAGCAGAGGCACAGGGTGTATCAAGGGGGTATTTTGAAATTCAAGTTCTCTCACAGGCAAGTGAGCAGCTGGAGCTATTCTGGGTTGAAATATTTAGCCAGGGCTGGATGAACAGATTTGACAGGACAGTGGCAAATTCTGCTTTAAATTTTTTACGTTTTTTCATGTGGTGCTTCACTCGTAAGAATCCCAGTTCCCTCATCAACCCTTTATATTCTCCTTTCATTTGGCAAACTCAGGGTCTCATTTGAGAAATGCAAAGAAGAGGAATAGTTTGGCTGTAAAGATGAGCTGTCTAGATGATGCTCAGAATGTCAAGAAAAAGCATCTTTGGGGCGTACATCACCAATTTTTGTCAGGGAGCATCATTCTGTAGCATCAATGAATTTCCCAGCAGATGGGAAATTGCTCTGAATTCTGTAAAACAGCAGACTCACTCTTCCAGGCTTTGTGGTCCTTGCTAGGAGACGAACACCTCTGAAAATGGTCAATGCACTCAGTGTTGTCCCAGGCGCCTAAGCTGGGTACTTCCAGTGATGGTGAGAACCCTCCATGTCTCCTGCTCCACTTCATCCTTCTCTGCCCAGATACAAAATAAACAAATAAATAAATACTGACACCAAGGTAATTAAAAAAGGAAAATGGCCGTTAGCTACTCTTCAGAAAATTGCTTCTGACTTGTGATGAAGGATGCTTGCTAAGGTGGGTGGGAAGAAATATATGGTGATGCTGAATTATTCATAGAGATTTGCATAAAGCCCAATATATATGTTACCAAAAGTTGATCCTGTAGGACAGATGGTATCTCTGCTCCTGCTTTATTTTTTCCCCTGTCACTTTGACCCACAACATCCTCTCTCCAGCCTTCATCATGCAGTCTGTGCTCTACTCAGTGTTTACACAGCTATGTTTGCTCTCTTCTCAGTTTGTGCTCTCTTCAGCCCTTCCAAATACTGCCCACTCCTCAACATTTGCTGTCAGTTCCGAGCTGAATCTCTTCACCCAAATCTCTGTTTTCCAGCCTTTCAGGCAACCCTGTTTTGGGTCATGGTCTTGTTCTTACAGCCATCTCATTGCTCCCCAATTACACCTTGACTTCTCCCACCTAAACAAGGAGCTCGTGCCAGGTTGGACGGGACTTCACCTGCAGCAGACTGTGAAGAGAACTCTGGAGAAACATCTCTCTTCACCTCAGTGAATATATAAATAAACTCCAGAATGGTGCTTTTCCAAAGTTTATTTTAACGGTGAAATACTTTGCAAAACTGACACTCTCAGCCAAGTAATGGTTGTTCCTTTTCACTCCTTACCCTGTAATAAGTGCCCTGCTGGAAGGAATCCTCAGTCTCAGGTACAGCACTGAGTTTGTACCCTTTTCCCCCATAGCTGAGGCTCCTTGGCAGAGCAGAGCAGAGCCAGATGTCCTTTTTGGCTTGGAAACAGGCTTCCTGAGGAGGTAGTCCAGTCCACGGGCTATTTTTATGGGAAGGAGATGTGTAACTAAGGAATAAGACACGAACACCTCCAAGGTACCACATGAGGAAGATATATTTTAACCTGAAAAAATGATCTGATTTTTTTTTAAATAAAACCACTATTTTGGTATTTTTTTCTTATTTTTGGGAATCTTAAAGCCTACCTTAGACACCTCTTCCCTTGCTAACAGTGGTTTCGTAAAGTCATGCTACAACTTCAATGTCCTTTGAATTTAACTAGAGATGCCAAGAACATACTGCAGCTGTCCATCACTAGCCATATTACTTAATAATTATTCTTAGAAGAGTGAAGTGACTTCTCATCACTCAGAAATAATCAAGGCTGTAGGTTTGGCTGGCAGAAGTAATTTATCCTTTTTTCCAAAACAAATAAGCAAATCTGCATACCTTCTTACCAGTTCTGAGCCAGAAGTTCAGCTGATAGCAGCTGGTATAACTCCCTGGTTTTCACTGGAGCTGAGACAATTCCCACTGGCTGAGTAATGAATTGCCATGAGTGAATGAGGAGAGATCAAAGAAACATTNACATATCTCAGCAGTAGATGGCACTGCGGGGACTGAAACCTGAAAGGGAAAAACCAAGACTCAAATTTTGCTCTCAGAAAGGAATGTCAGGATTATAATTGCTTTAAAATATCCCATACATGCAGGTTACCCTAATAAGCACATATTGATTATAAATTGTTTCCATAATTGCAATTTTAATGCGTGGAGTTTCTAAGGGCTTTGCACATGCTGTGTTGTGGAAGAAAACGGTTGCATGACTGTGAGAAAATGCAAAGCCTACTAGCAATTAAATTTTGATTTGTATATTATTTATCACAACACATACCTTATAGTTAAGCTTTTCTGGAACATTTATCTGGCATAAAAGGTAATGAAGGAGCTTTCTTTTTGTGGAAAGCATTTGATTTGTAGCCTGCAAAATATTCTTGCTCTTTCATAACAGGATTACACTGAGTTCTTTTCTAGGCCAAATCTCTATTAGGTATTGTTAAAAAATGCTGTTATACTTTCTTTAAGGCATGAACATGTGTAAAAGTCATATGGACAGAAGCTGTTAATTGAATGTGCCCTATCTTTTTGAGAAAAGCTGAGAGAAAGAAGGGTTCCCATGATCCAATCCCACAGAAAACAAGGTGGCTTCCCATTATAAAGGTGGGCTTGTCCCTGCCCTCACAATAGACCTCCATTTGATTTCAGATCCAAGTGGTTCACCATCACCTGGTCTTGAAAGCAAGCCATTCTGACAGCTCAGCTCCAAACCTGCAAGGTCCACTTCCATCAGTGTGGGTAATTTTGGGATGATCCCAATGGTACTGATGTGCTTGCCAGTGCACTAGCAAACCAGCTCTTCTATCCCATGAGAGCATTTCCTGCCCGGATACTTCAGCACTGCATCTAGAAACCAGGGGCCAGAAAGTACATCAGGAGGGGATGTGCTTGCTGCCAGCAAGTTTCTGGAGGGCAAGAGCCAGATTTGGAGCCTGGTGGTGGAGTTAGAGACCATCACAGCTCAGGGCTCACTCCATGTGAGTGCAGCTCCTCTGTCAGGGGCAAATGCTAAAAAGGTTTGTGGTGGGGTTGCATCAACATCCCAGATCAGCATCTCTGTCTCCTGCATCTTCTATCTCAGTACAGAAGATAATGGCTTTCCAGGGGGAGATTTCAAACCACAATGGCCAAACCTGTGAAGTCTCAGGGTGGAACTGACAGATGTTTATAGCTGAGGAAGCTTGGAACCTGCGGCTACCATTAAGGCAATTGCTCTAGCACATCTCACTTCAAGGATGCTCTTCCATTCTTTTGATTTCCCTAGGATTTTAGGCTTTGGAGCAAGCAACTAAAATATCTACTTGGACTTAAAAACCTCAAATCTCAAAGGAGAAGCATATGCCTCCTTTGCAAAACCATACACAAAAGCAGAAGACAGGATAAATGTATTTCTCTGTGTCATAATTGCCTGTGTCAAAGTATCAGGCTGTGCTAGCTCTTGGTAAGCAAGCATCTGCTTAGAAGAGGTGCGGTGAAAGATTAAAAATCTGGGAGAAAGTACTTCGTCAGACATATAAATTAAAAAAAACATTGAGCAAGGCATTTCTTCTGCAGCACAACCTGGCCTGCATTTGCAGCTGTACCATGTGTGAAAACCAAAATCACCACTTAGGGCTAACTTTTCCAAAATAAGATAATCTTATAAAATACACACTGAAACAAAAGGAAATCAATCCAGTGTGCCCACGAATGATGTGTGTGCCAGCAGCTCGCTCTTCTAGGTGCTGCTTGCAGAAGTCACTGGAAAACAAACAGAGAGCACTGTTGCAGGGATTAATCCTACACCAGCCAGGGGTTTAGTTGGCCATCCCACATGAACTCGCCAGCACCACTAGGCTGAATACCAGTTTTGGGGTTGCTCAGCTCAAACCTGTTCCAACATTATCTGTCCCTTTGCTGCTCATTGTTGTTTCTGAGGAATGAAGGGCTGCTCAAGGAGGTGGGACATTTTGTACCAGCTAGGACATCCAAAGTGGACCTTTTATTCTTTTTTATTCTATTTTTTCTTTGCTTTTCAGTCTGTGAGCTCCTGAAATTGGGAAAGAGGCATTTTTATGTTACAAACATTGCTGTTACTTAACAAAAAAAAAAGGGAAAAAAAAAATAAAGGGAAAAAAAGCAAAACAAATCATCGAACGTCATTCAGGGCACGCACTGGTAACTTTTGTCGCCATGCCAGCACATGATTAAAAAAAAGCCTGACAGAAATTACCTTTGAAAATAACTTACCATTTCCTCTTCAATCTTTTCTTCTCCTTTCACTTTGTTTTGGTTGAAAAGCAACAATAGAATGTCAGAGGTGGGAGGAAAGACATTTTCATGACAGAATTGTGGAATATGCAATGGCTTGGGGAAAAACACTTCTTGCCAGTCTCATTTCTATTCAATAACTCAGTAGGTTTTCCTATTTTTATGTACAGATATACATGTACAAATGTGCAGGTGGTGCCAGGATAATTTTATCTGCATTTACAGAGCATTTCCTACTTTGCCTTTGTCATCCTTGTTGTTTATAAATAATAATCATTATCCTGAATTTTCATTTGAGAAGCAGATCATGCCAGGAATGTAAAGATGATGGCAGCTTGTTTACCTGTGGTCTTAAAAATGGAAATGTTCCGCCCTTGAATTGTGTTGCAAGAAGAAAAAGAGTGTAGTGTTGTTGCCTTGTATCTGTTTTGGATTTCCCCTGCTTCCAAAGGAATAAAGGAACTGAAGCATTAAAGGCAGCTGGGTAGCATGCATTAATGTTGTTGTTCTCAAAGAACAAAGCCTTTATTTTAAAAGATTTTAATGTGTTTTACCTGCTTCCATCCATCTCCTGCTCTCTTGTTCCTCTGTCTGCCCTAAAATTTCACAGCAATATCTTACACAGAGGGAGATTCACTAAATATCATTTCAGACTGGATAAAGTCAGCCAAGATCTGGAGCAACACATAGGATTTCCAGATGTAGCAATTGAATCACTTCTTTTACACCCATTTATCAGACCAAAACCAAACCAGGGCACTCAGCTGGCTGCCAAAACATGAACTTGGAAGTCTTCATATATACATATGTATATGTAAATATGTATTATAGGTATCTTTATATCTTATATGTAATATAAGACAATATTTTTAATATGTATTATACATTTGATTTTCTTTTTTAATACTGAACACAGTTTTAAGGTTAGCAGCAATCTAAACCCAAAAATTTTAATTTCATGGTGCCCTGAACAGAAGAAAATGAGTGTGAAACCCTTCCTTGTTTCATTTACAGAATTTTACCCTGGAGAATTCTTTTTTATTTTAGTGGGGTTATTCTTGATTTACAGGAGGAGAGGGAGGTAGTGGAATGTCCAGGGTGAGTGTCCCTGATGGGGTTTTACTTACTACTCATGGCATATCCACCCTATGGAGCAATGGGATGATGGAAGGGAACTATTGACTCTATGGGGAAACAAACGTAGCTAATGACTTTGAATTTTCTGGCAGATATTTTGGTGATCTTGTTTTCACTTCTGGTGATCTCTTTTACACAATTTTATCCGTGACTGCTCACATGCATCCACTTCTTCCCATTGGTAATTGTGATTCAAGGTGACTTCAGCACAAATCAAATCCACTTCCAGCAGCACAGCCTGGTGAGTTTAGCAGTGACAGGCCAGATGTTGGCGTAGGTGTGACACTAGCAGCTGTGAGACCCCCAAATCTACCAGAACACCTGGAAAAAGTATTGCAGTCTCAGCATGAGTGCTGGCAAACACAGACCAAGAGATATTCTCATAACCCACCACTACTCTGTCCCCATGACTCATCTTGTTACCCCTTTGACAGGAACTGTTCGAGAGGAGCAAGACAAATGAAGAGGATCTAATTCCTCAAAACAAAACTAGAGTAATGTGCTAAGCAGTGCCTAAACACTTAAAAATACTTTTCCAGTTCCTCACATGCCTGGCTAAGGAGAAAGCAAGAGTTCAGCCCAGCCATAGGTACTGAAAAATCCTAAACGTTGGGATTGACAGACTCAAAAGTAGTTGCATGTGGCACCTGAGTGCACAGCTTCACACATGCTGGGCATGCCTGCACTGCCAAGCCCAGTTGTGGTGCAGACAGTCAGCATGTAGTCCTCACACTGATTAGGAGCTAGATGCCAGCTGAAATAATCCACCCCAGATCTGGAAAACTTTCTGAGTGCTTCAGAAAGCTTTGCCTGAAAGGCAACATCTTTAATATCCACATAAATATATAGATCATAATAATAAATGTGATAAATATATCAATTTAGGAATCGGCAACAATTCAAGGTGAAGACACAAGCAAAGCAGGTAGTCAGATTTTGCTGTGCCCAGCTAATGATCCTTCCCCACAGATTCATTTATGAGAGAAGATGGAACTCTCTTCTGCCTTGAATGAATTCAGCTTTTGCTGAATGAATGAGTGAGTGAGTGAGTGGGGATTTCATCACTGATAGCAAACAGGAATACAGCTACACCAATTTTTACTAATCTTGCTCATGCTGGACTCAAGTGCAAGTCCTCTCCATCTTATTTCCACAAGCACTGAAAGGTTCTCATTAGAGCCTGAAGGTAAGAGGTGTTTTAACAATGACCAGCTACTACAGAACCTAACCACCCTACTCACAGGCAACTGCAGATCCAATGTTACATAGGACGAATAGCAAAACCCTGAGCCTTTGGCTAATCAATTTGCCTCATTTCCTCAAGCCCCTGCATCTGTAACAAAGCAGGGGATAATACACCTTTCCTGCATCCATCACCTGCTGGCTCTCGTGGCTCTTGCCCAACCTATCCAACAATCCTGGCACCCGGCCTCCCCTTCGCTACAGTGGCCTCTTTTGTCACTTGTCAACTAATTAGATCTCGCAGGCACATTACCAGCATGGGCAGACAACAAGGCCTAGAACAATTACAGGTTTTATTTTTAAAAAAAAACCTACCAGATGTTTACTGAGTCTTATCCAAAGGGATTTAATGGCAGCCTCAGCATGCTCCCAACAGAACAGCATCTGCAAGTCTCCAAACAGTGTGATATCATTAATTCCTCAACAGGCTCAGGTTTCTACCTGGGGCCCAGATTTTTCTTGTTTGCCTACAAACATTGTGACAGATATAAACAGAGGGGGATTGTGGACATGATTTTCTGAGCCTGAGTGAGTTTTCAGCCTGTCAGTGGCTGATCTGTTCCCAAGGGAAAGTCTTTTGGGAAACTTTCTCTTTCAAAGACTGTTTTTTGTAAATAAGTTTTGGTTCTCAAAACAATATCACGCAGGTGTACTGAATGTGTTTTTTCTCTTGTTCCACCAATGTTCAACCAGAGGTGGTTCCTTTGGCCAGTCATGTTAACCTGTATCAGAACACCCTATATAAAGGGTTGCAAATCCCGAAATAAAGGCTTCTCCCTCATTGGGATCAAACCTTTCTGTTGTGATTTGAGTCCACTCTTCTATTTTGTGTTCACTAACAACAGGGGACTGCCACTTATGCCACATTGCAGCATCCTTGGCAGCTACAACATTGTGCAAAGTTTTAGTGAGACACTGCTCCCCAGCATCAGAACCCGAGTGAAGGATGCCATTAATTTTGGGACTGGCAGGATATCAGGTTTTTTATGAGTGTTGAATTGCACCTGCAGGATGAGAGACTAATTGGAATTACCCATTAAGAAAAAAAGGCTAGAAACTAATATTATAAAGGTTACAATCACTAAAGAATGTGGTGGGGAAGGAGAGAAAGGTCACAAGGCATATGGCAAGGTTATGGTCTGTACAAACCCTTCAGTCTAGCTCATTAGCAAGGCAGCTCATCTCCACTAATGGTGCATTATTGCCCATTAGTGTGAAGCAAGATTAATCAACAAGTGATTGAAAAAGAAAGAAGAATAAAGGCAGCTGTCTGTAAAGGATTACTGCTGTACACCAGTCATATGCCAAAGCTGTGATCCCAGGTCTCCTGGCCATTCCCAGTCTCCAGGAGTTTAACATCCTCCATTGCTTGGACTGTGAGCATGGACTGCTCCCTGCTTGGACTTGGTCAGCCTGGACAGCCTGGTGTTGGCTACTGCAAACATAGCACAGATCATTTTTGAAGTTAAACTCCAGGAAGCCCCTGTTTGGCCACAGCAATATTCACACCTCTGTTTCAGGCCAGGGGAGACTGAGACCAGATTCCTTCTGGCAATATCTGCTGCAGCAGGGGCTGGAAAGCCAGTCCTGCTCATAAATCACTGCATCAAGGGGGAGGCCTTTATCAAGGCAACCCTTTTGTCTCTTCTGTATCTGATAGCTAGGATTCTGCAATAAAGGCAGAAATACTGTTGACTTCCACAGTAATTTACTACAGGGAAAAATCAGGTAGTAGGTTCGATACAAACTTGACAGTTATAACTAGCACTCAGCTGTGTGCTGAGGAAGCTTGACCTTCTTACTCCACAGGAAAGGAAGATAGGATTGTTTATGGTGTTTTCCTCCTATTCCTCATCTGTCACTGCCCTCCTCATTGCCTCCCAAGTTCTCTTAGATTTTACATATATAGCTTTTGGCATTTCTCTTTTCTCCAGACTTTTGTCCAAGAGAAGGAAGGGAAAAAAACACCTCCCAAAGGAAGGATTGCCAGATAGCTTGCCAGAGAAAGAGATCTGTGATTTCTGGGACTGGCATAAGACATCCTCAATGTGAAATGTGCATACAGAACAGGAATTCACAGGGGCCAAGAGGACACAGCTAAGTTCAGGCATACCTTCCCAGTGGAGGATTGCTGAATACTTTACTGAGATTTTTAATTAACTTATTACAAGCTCATGGTGATTAAGAAAACCACAACTATTCAGCAGCTGAAACGAAATTAAAGCTTACCTGTACATGTCTTTTACCCTTTTACCTAATAAATCGTGGGATACCTAGAGTAGAGATAAATGCTTTCCTCTCCCTTGATAATCCCCCATAATTTCCTTCATCTCAGCACCTTTTCTCTGCCTGCCTCTGCTCCCTTAAAGCTTTTTCCATGCAGAGCCTCTGGCAGCACAGAAAAACTAGAAAAGTAGTATCTATAGCCAGAATGAATTTCATGCCCTGCTGGCTACTGCAAAGAATATTTTTCCAACACATCTGTAAGACAAAGTTTGCAGTATTAAAGAGAGGGATCACCTCTACAGACAGAAGATTGTGATGGAAATTACACATTTTGATCCACAGGTGCTCCACAGAACTATGAGCCTCCATGTAGATTTACTTGGAAAAACACAGGCAAAAACTAATACAGGGGCCACTTTCAGACAGTCTGTAGGCAGACCAAATGAATCACTTGTTTTACAAGGCAATTCGGTGGTAAACTTGGATGGACACACCTCTTTGGATGGGGAGCATCAGCAGAGCAGTTGTATCTGGACATGGTGCTTTTGATGTTTTGTATGCCAGAGTAGGAGAGAGATGATCCCATGTGTTCCTGGAGTGCTCTACTACCCAATGTAAAACAGGCCCACACTGAAAAAGCCAAAACTGTGCATGCCCCATGCCAGGGACCAACCTTGGCACATTAGGAAAAGTGATGACCCAGCTGTGCTTGGCTTCCAGCAGAGGACTCTGGACAGCCTTTGGCCTGGAAAAAAAGGCATTACAGGACACTCAAGCAGTACCAGGTTTTTTTCCTATAAATGCTTAGCTGTTGTTTGGGGATCAGCTTCTGGTATCTCATTTCATCTAGAAGAGACACTGAAACTCTGTAGGCTCAAGCTCTCTTCTGAAGAGGTTGTGATGGGAACAGCAGCTTTCAGAAACTGTCTAGGAAAGGAAATACAAAGTCGCACTTTTCCTCAGTCTGTGGTTTGACATCTTTCCTTTTTCTTTCTATTCTTCAGAGGCTGAACCCTGGGCTGATTTGCCACATTTAAAAAGAAGGGATCTTTAGAAGATCATCACAACCCCTACAACTCTCTCCTCAGCTCCCAATGTGATTTCTTCAGCTTATGGATTCAGGAAACATTGAAAACAGTATCACAATGCCTGGTAACTGCACTTACCTCGAAGACATTGAGGTGCTTAAGGAGCCCCTCCTCATCTCTTCCACTACTAAAAAGAGCTTGTGTGACAGCTTGCAAGGAGAGCAGAGTGCAAGAAACCAGCAGGTTGGCACCAGCAGTTCATATTCATCACACAAGCTTTGCAACAAGAAGTTAACGGTGGAGAAGCAGAGAACTGAAAATACTCTTTGAGAGCTAAACCCTCTCAGCTCAATGCTGGCAAATCTATATCTCTGAATTATGACAAAGGACCATGTACCCTCCTGTTCCTCTTGCACACCAGAACAACAGAGGGGTGGGCATTCTGGTTTCAGACATCTAAGAGAACAGGTGCCCAAGGATCTACAATCAGAGGAGAGAAGGGGCACTTTCAATGAGAATTGAAATTGAATTGGCTGGCTTTGGACGTTCTCAGGATAGCACTGTAACTCTCAGGAGGGACTGGTCTCATCACTGGGTATCAGAGCTGCCCCCTACAACAGTAGGAGCTCTGGGGTTCTGCAGCCCTTTTAAGGTCATGACACTTCATCCACCTGCCAAAGCAAGCAGGCTGAAGGCCTTGGTTTTCAGGGTAAATCAAGAAAAAATGAATGTAAAATTGACACCAATAGCAAAATCAGTGGAATGGTGTATTACTAGCAGTGTTATTGCTTCCACTGCCTTTATTAGAGTGTATACACAGTGTGCAATAATGTAATTAGATTTCACAACGTGTAATAATGATTTTTATGCAATGCAACAACTGTGCATTAGAGAGTGGAATTGGTACCTATTACAGAGCCAGCACAAATCTTGGGCCAATACTTCATACCTGACAGTGCATCTGTTGGGTCTCAGGTCTGGGCTATAATCCAGTAAAAGCTGGAGAACAGCCTAGTGCAGGGTTTTTTCCACTGTGACTCCAGAAATGCCTCTGTGCTTCCTCCTGCCCCATGCCTTCCTCTATGGGCAACATCACCAGAATCCAAGAGAGCCCATTGCACAGTACCTTCAAGACTAGAACGCTCACAGGAGCTTTTTGTAGAGGAGGGAACATCTTTATCTACCTTGGAGAAAACTGTTTAGGAGCTAAGTTGTACCTACAACACATGAGCCCTCCCAGGTGGGAAGAAAATCAGCAGCACAGTCTGAGATGAATGAGGGAACATGAACCACCACAGGACTGGGGACTACAGAGGGCCCATTACGGGGATAATAAGGAGACAAAAGGTGGAGGGATATTAAAATTGCTCTCCCTTCCACAGATCCACAGATATTCACTGCACCCAACTGTGGCCACTGACATGTGAGCGGGCTGACATAGAGCCTGGCACAACTTACCCCTTAGCACAGATGGGGCCAAGTGTAATTTCCAGCATCATGTCTCCCACTTTAGCCCCAGATGACTGGGCTGGAACACTTTGTGGCACATGCTAGAAAGGGCACAGCAGTGGCCACCCAGCATGTCCTGCAATGCAGTGGAGAGCACAGCAGAAACACAGCCCTTGGCTCCAGCACATCCAGAGCTTGGCTTAACCCTGCCTGGACAATGGCACCACAAAGCATCGTGACTTGCTCTTGAAATCCAATTGTGACAACAAACATTTGATGCCTTCAGAATAAGTAATTTTCACTTTCCCTCTGAGTGGACTTGTTTTAAATGCCACTTACTCTGTCTCTGCCATTAATGAGCACAAGTTGACCCACTTATTCTCTGCTGCATTTTCCACAGCAAATCAGGACTTTACTGCAAAGGTACAGAATATTAGAGGCACAATTTCATTGGCAAGATTTTTTCACTTGTGAACCGATTAGTATTTTCCCTGAATATTTTTTTCTTCCTCATCTTTCTTGAATAGAGAATTGCTCTTTTGCAGGTCTATTCTTACTGCTATTCCCTTGGCTTGAGTGAAATATATATGAGATGACTCAGAGTTTGAACTCTCGGTATATGTTTCTAATACAAAGTCTCCGTGTGTCTGGGGACTTAAGACAGATATTTAATTTTAGATAAGAAATACTGGTGACATCATACCTTTGATTTCTTTGCTGGATATCTGTGCAGCCTGCACACCGTGAAGCTGTTCAGCCATAACAGCCTCATTGCTTTTAGGAACCTGCTTAATATTCAGCAGAGGTGCAGAGCAGCAGGCAGCCACTGGCCCTCATGGGCGGGGCTTAGGGGCAGCTCACCATGCAATAATACATATGTAAGGGTAAATAAAGGATAATGCAAAGAAAACTGGGGTCTCCAAGTCTCATTTTTGTGCAGCTGCTGCGTCCTCAGGACAGCAAAGCTCCAAGAAGGGCACATCAGCTTGAGGGTCAGCTACCTTTACCCCAAGGCCACCTTGCAGATGTTGGTTTATGCCCTCTCAACAAATGAAACCTCTCCCCTCAACTGGAGAGGTTTAATTTAACCTTGCCATCAGTGACTTTAGCTTCCCATAGCAGCAGATGCTGGAGAGTGCATCCAAGCAGAAGGAAGCATGCACATAACAGCTTCATTTTAGCTTTACAGATGAAGAAAAAAAATAAAAAAGGGCACATCTTCATTTTATTTTGAAACATGACTAAAAGCTCATATGCATGGAGGGAAGCTTGAGAAAAAAAGTCAGCCTCCTGCAGCAACACCTTTTAGCCGAGACCATTTTGATGACATTACGGTGACAAATATTCAGCCCTTCCTACAATTTTATACCTTCCTACACAGCAGGTGTTATCCAAGAAGATCTAGGAGAGCTATTAGCATGGATAAACAGGGCGTAAGACAGGAGATAAAATTTAATTGCTGAGAGAGGAGTCAAACTGCCACACTTGCACATCAACAGAAACACTTAGCATGTGGGGTGTCTTACCAAGGGGTCCAACAGAGTCCTCATTCTTCAAAACTCCAGTCACTCTTGAAACATCTTCCTAAAGTTTAACCTCCAGTTCAGCCTGGAGTTACAAAACTGCTGTTAACAGTAGCAGCTTCATCACTTTGGTCTGCATGAAGGAAATCTTCCTCAGCACATCCCCTTGAGCTTGTTAAGGGGCCTCTAGGCAACATCCACAGGTGTTGCTGTCACTTCTCCAATCAGGAACCTGCGTCACATCCAGGTGGGCACAGAGCTGATTAAAGCAGTTCCTAGCCTTCATACAACATACTTATGCTGTGTTTACTTTTTTTCCCCCTAGCCTTTGTCAGGTGCTTCTCCTAATTGCCCTAAAAGAATAGTAAACAAACCTGAAGACTGAGAAAATTTGGTCGGTTTGGCCTTCCTGTACCTGAGGGAGCCAAAAAGAAACATGCAGAGGGACTATTTGCTGACACCAGTCCTGCAGAGATGGGTTCAATGGTTGTGAGGCACAGTTACCCTTCAGCATCACTCTCTTGTGATCCCATGATCTTGAAGATACAGCCCAGGGCGCTGACATGCAAAGTTTACTCCCCTTTTTGAACTGCCAGCTGGCAGGTAATTTTCCAGGCCTACCTAATACTACTGTAATTTTTGTATGTTAATAAAATATGGTTGGGAAAAAAAAATCACAAGTGTGAAGTATGGCTGAAGGCTCAGCAGGGGTGTTTCCACAGATTCCTCAGGGAGCCAGCAATTCCTTCTGACCCTGAAACAAGAGACTGTAGGTGACAGGCTTTTCTTGGTTTTACTTCTCTTTCTTTCTTTCTTTCTTTGAACTGTAAACCAGCATAATATCTTACTAAAGCTCATTATACATCACCTTACTGGTGTATTGGGTCAGGGAGTCCGTGGGTTAACCCCGTAATGGGTAATGAAACATTACTTGTAACTACATTCAAGACTTCACGTCTTCACTGCCCCACATAATGTCACTTGCCGTATTACCTGTGGTGAACTGCAGTACTCAATTCACCTTCTCTGGACACTCCTTATTATTTTATAGGTCTCTAAAATGTTGCTTCTTCTGTGCCTTTGCACTAAAATTATTTCTAAATGGCTCCTAACAGGAAAGTCTCTGCTTACATTTAATAAATCCTTTATGTCCCCTTATTCCTTGGTCCCCGAGAGAAGCAGCATGGTCCAAAGAAAACACGTGCCATCGACTGGGAACCCGGGATTAAGCCTCCTTGGAATGTTACACCCTTAAACACTCATTGTAGCCCAGACACTTTCCCAGCTGCAATGCACAGTGAGCAGATGTTTCCCTTGTCCCGTGTGACAAGCTTCCCTCAAGCTGTTGTAGGGGATATGGCCCCTGTGATTGAGACACAATTTACAATTTTCTTGCAAGATAAGGCAGCAGAAATCACCACACATGTCCATGAGCTCCTGCCCCTGCACTGGCTGGTGGCTCCTTGTTGCTTTGTTAAACCTCCAGCAACGTTTGTTAAGTGCTGGGATATTTATGTTGACTTTGACACACTACCACTCAGATCTCCCATATTAGGGTGGCATTGTTCCTTCTGTGAAATATTGCAGCAGCTAATTGCAATTATCAGAATGCATACACAAGAGAGCTTGTTGACTGCCAGTAGACAAAGACACTTTGGAAATCTTGGATTTCGCTATAGATGAAAATCTATAAATTTTAAAATAGAAACCACGTTATCATTTACAATTTCTGTTTGCGAACAAATTCTGCTAAACAAAATTGGCGGCTGATTAAGTAAACATTTATACATAAATAAAACAGTGAGGATCTCTTCAGTTGTTGAGATGCAGCCAGCTCAGTCTCTTGTAACTAATACAGTGATGAATTCTGGCGTTACAGTGCATGATAAAGCTACCTAGCCTCAAAGTCTTAGGCAAATGAATCCATACACTTGAATCAATCAGTTCATTTTAGTCATACCAGTGTTATATAAATGTCACCAAAATCAATGCCTGTAAGATATAACAGATTAATAAATCCTCATGCAGTACATCTAACTGGGATGCAAACCTACAGCAGATAACTTCACGCTGAACACAGCTACACAAGTAGTTTGAATAAGTCATTTTAATAGAAAACTGAAGGGCAGGCCTGTAATGAGCAGGCGTGGAGGAGAAAAATCTGGTGCATTATTAATTTCAGACAATGCTGAGTTCTTTTTCATAATGTACATTTTATTAATGCTTCTTGTGATAGCTTTTCATACCGGTTCACCACCAGGAGTACAGTAATTACAATGTATTAAGATTCATTCCATGCCTGAGGAGTAAGAAAGTACAGTTACGATATGGAAAGCAAGTGAAATGTCAATCAGTATTGACTCAGGGCTGGCTTAAATCAAAACTCTGCCGGGTGGGTTTGGCAACAGCACCTCCCACACACAATTTTCAGTGATTATCTGCCTCCCCCTCCTCACTGCTCATCTCCACCTATGACCTGTGTGCCGTTGATATGGATGCCAGGGATGGGATTCATCATTTTTATTAGGACTTGGGATTGGTCTGGCTCATCTTTACAACTGTCAGGTGTGGGGTGTCAGTCTCTTTAGGGCTGGAGAGAGAGAGAAACATTGAAGGTGGTTGTAAATGCCTCCAAGAATAATGCCTCTGCTAGACATAAAGGCAAGGTTTAAGGTATGAGATGATGGGATTATCTGGGGAGAAGAACTAACAGTGAGTGCTCCAATGAAAAAAACTCCACCAATCAACTCAACCCAGGGGAGTTCTGCTTTTCTGCAATCTAATAAAACCAGGGAATATCTTTCCTGTAATTGCTCCTCCTACATTTTCCCCATGCTGTACGTCAAAACTGACCCAGGGTCAGGAAGCCTTGGGTTTAGGATTTAGCATAGCCCTTTGGGCCCCTAGAAACCATAAGAATGGTCCCCTCATGTCTGTGAAAGATTGTGAACTTTCAAACATTTGGAGCTATTTATTTTGCTTAATACACTGGCTGACTTTCAGCACATCTCCAGCACAAAGTCAGGGTGTGTTGCTCATTCTTTCACTATTTTTCTCCCTGGAAAAAAGGCTACCAGCCTTTTTTTCCTTCCCGAGGAGGAAACCACAGCCTCCCCAAGATGATGGTCACCTTGCCTGGGGACACTATACAAGGGTGGAGAAGTGGGCAAAGGAAGACGTGTTCACATGTGGCAGATGAAAGCACAGTGCCTCCCATGCACTGGTTTGATACATAAATAAATGGCCTGATAAATATATAAATTACTTGGCACTGGCAGTTGTTAGGTGTTAATGGTAACACACATAGCTGGATGACAGGAGGTATTCAAGTATTCAGGTGGAAAATATTATCCCTGCAGCTCACCTTGGACAACTGCAAACGAATTACCACTCCAGATGCCCACACCCCTCAGGAATCTGAGTCAGCTTCCAATTCTGTTGATTGCCTGCCCACTGCCCATTCCTTGCAAAGGTAAAGGGGCTTTGGCCCCAGTGCTGTGCTAAATAGTGCAACAGTTATTTCATGCTATCTGGCTTCTTCATGGGGAAGACACTTCACCTTGGCACTGTTTTCCTGCAAAATGCTAAGCTGAAGAGAGACTTCTATGTCTAGAGAAAGTTATTGGGGGTAAATTTCAAAAATATGTTTTCTTCTCATGTATCTTTTTTTTTTTTCTAATTTCATTCTCTTTTCCTAATTTTCCTGCACTGCATGAATATGACCAGTTGGACTCAAGAGTAAATAAGGCATAAGTAAGCTTTGGGTGATGAATATTTAAAAGGAAACCCCAAAGCTCCTGTCCAACTCCCAGGAAGTACTGTCCTGCCAGTGCACGTGCTCAGATGGTAGTGTTTGCAGATGAGAACTTAATGCCACGGCAGGGTGGCACAGTGGATGACAAGTCAATGCAGAGCAGAGATTTATCAGCACTCACCATCCCCCTGCCTGCCCAGCCTCATTCCCTGGAAAGGTGTGGACACTGCTCTGCACTCATGCTACTAAAGCTGGACCTAGCAGAGTCACTCGTGACTCCTCGGATGTGTTTGGGCATATAAAGGGCAGTACAAAACACACATCCATTTTCTCTCCTCTCTCATGGACACAGCTGCCCAGACACAGGGACCTGCACTGGCTGGCAGTCCCCGAACCACGCACATGTTTGCACAGACAGAGCACTGCACAGACAGGCACTGGCTGACATGAACACAGAACATGTCTAAGCATGCCTCCATTTACCCAGCCAAACAGTTGGCCCAACACCATTAATAAGCCTTCAGGGTTTGTGTTTTTTTTCTTTTTTTTTTTTTTTTACTAATGCTAAAAGCCTGGGGATCACCACACTGATAGGGTTTACATCCCTCTGATGATTTCTGCCCATCCCACCCTCCCCCCTCCCACAACTGCACCAAGCAGTCCAAGTCCTCTGTGGGCTGTAGCTGAGTATTTACACCAGCGGAGACCGTGGGACCAGTGAGTTCACCCTGTTTACAGGCACTAGGGAGAAATGCCTGCCGAGTCCTCTGCTGGACAGGTCCATTCTCCTTCAGGTGCCTGCTGCACCCGCGGCGATGGCACAGCTTAGCTGCGAGAGCCCACGCCACCCTCCAGCAGGCAGACCCCGTGGGTTCCCATATATCCATCCCCAGCTGGGCTGATTGAGAAACGCTATCTTCAAGACACTAAGGCTCATTTTTTTTCTCAAAAAAATATTTCTATTTACACAAGACAATAAAATCGGAGCAGCTTTCCTCCAAGAAGCTTTGGCCAAGTGGAGCTGCTGCTGGACACGTGTGCCGGTCCCTGTTTACAAGCAACAGCTTCGCTTGACAGTACTCTGCGGGCACGTTCAGCTTCTTCTGGTGTAAGGACTACTTCTCTGTCACTCTGGTCCTTCCCTTGTTGGCTCGTCACACTGACAGGTCTGTATTTACAACAGCAACCTGGATCTGGCAGGTTCCCCTTTATACAGCCCAGCTTGAGAGCATGGAGAGAGGCTCGGTATGGAGGATTAAGCACACTCAGCCATCTTTTAAGTGTTATCAAGTTGCAAAGTCAATGTTTGGAGCAGGTGAAACTAATTTCTTATTACAAAAGACAATTTTCACCCATTCTGCTCATCTGCAAAAAAGAGATGAGCAACCAGATGGTGAGGGCGCTTCCCAAGGTGCTGCCAGGCACAGGGCAGCGGGAATCTCAGCCGGGCTGTTGTCTCCTTGGGGGTGCAAGGGTTTGCTGAGGGTTTGGTCGAGGCCAGCTTCTCTGGCCTCTCCTGTTGTGCGATCCCAAGGGAGGGATGGGTGAGCTGAGGCACAGAGGAGCCGAGCCAGTGCACTGGCGTGGGCTGGCCGGGGCAGGCTCGTGGGATCCCCAGGCACTAGATGACACTGTCCTCCATGGTGACTCGCCTGAAGACCGGCTCCTGCTTGGGCGTCCTTCCGCCTTCTGTGAAAAACAAGGGGAGAGCAGATAAATCCCTGGAGCAGGACCCTGCAACCACCAGCAGCTATTTGCAAGACCATTTTCATCCCCAAATGAGGGAGTTGTCTTGACAAGGAAGGCTTGCTTAGGGAAGGCAAATGTATCTATGAGTGAGCATCCCATTGGGAGTCTCCTCCCACCCTTTTTGCTGAATTTGGCGCTACAGTTTTGCCTGGCTTTGGCCCCACCTGAGCCAGTAGATTGCTGTACAGCAGCATCAGCAACAGCTGCCCACTGCTCTGCAGAAGAGGGACACTAAGGTACCTCTTTGCTCCTCTGTGTTGAGCAGATCAACCACCTGTGTTGAGCTGCAGCCACCAGGTTGTATCAGCACAACAGGGCTTGTTTGAGTTGTTTTTCGCTCTGTCCCCCCTGCCCCTTAATAATAATTACTCAGTATAAATCACTGCAGAGTAAATAGATTCGTTTTGATATCGGACAATATCTGAAGGGCACTTTACATCCTGAGTGCCCTGCTTTACAGCTGCCTTTATAATCACTGCAGCCCCAGGGAGGAAAGCGCCTCCTTTCACAAGCTCACCTTGGGAGGACACAGCCACACGCACTTTGGGGTGACCACATGCAGGCTTTTTTGTAAATAATATTTCAGGGAGATCTTAAGATAGGCTAATTACATTCATGAAGAATCAAGAGTTATTCAGGAGCCATTTCCTAAGCATAAATTGTTTCACTGTTTCACATCCCCCCAAATATATGTTGCTCTCTGTGGTGTCCAAGGAAAAGTGATGGGGGCAGAACAGGGAACTTTCCAAGTATCTCCCAGTCTGGCCATTTTGGCTGGTCTTTTGAGGATTTTCTGAGGAGGAGTGACTTTCATACTTTCCTTGTTGCTGTTTTTTTTCCCCTTTTTTTCCTAAGTATTGCGATGCATTTTCTCCTTTCGTTTCCACTGCTGTTAGCTCAGTGGGCTGCTGCACATTGCACTACAAACTGCCAGCCGTGGAAAATGCCTGGGTGCACAGTGTTTAAAGAATAAAGAAAATAAAAAATCCCACCTATTTAATATGTAGCACTCTTCCTGTATGATATCAACAGCAGCTTAAAAAATGAGGCCTTTTATATCTAAGTTTGAATAAGCAAGCAAGGAAGGGGTGAGGGGAAGGTGACCAAATGGCAGAACTGAGGTGATTGCACTTAACAAAAAAATCCTCTTATCAGGAAGGGACCTGCTCAAAGAAAACCCAAACCAAATGCTTTGTGGCAAACCACTAAAACTTATTTTTTTTAGGCAAGGAAACCAGGGGTGGCCAGAGCAGGCACCAAATAGCTACAGAAAAGCTTTAGCTTGACTCATATATTCCTCCCATCATACATGGTTCTAATTTCCCATGACCTTGCACTTCTCTCCAGCTGCCTACAGAAAGCACCAGAGAATCTCTTTTGGGTATATTTCAGCCTGAGGACAAAGCCTTGCCAGAAGGCGCTTTTTCTTTTAATTCCCCCCCACCCAAAGTCCATTTACCCACAGCCCCTTTGCAGCTTTTGTGCTACCAAGTCCTCAGTGATGCTTGGGGCACAGTGCTTCTGCTTCCCAAGTGGAATACCCAGACATCCTTCACCCAGTTTGACTGCTTGGTTTTCAGTGCTCATCCTGCAAAGCCATTTTTCAGTGAATTTTACCACAGACACGTACCCACTGAAAGGTGAAGCCTTTGTTGCTGGTGAGACACAAAGGCTGCAGGGTTAATGTCTGGAGTGAGGTTTTCTGCCACAGGGACCCAAATTTAATTCTCTCTGAGATGCCTCCAAGAAAAGGAGAAGACAGGCTGGAAACAGTTTTATTACTGCTGTAATTTACCCATCAAGCACCCTTCTGCAAGAAATACCTTTTCCAAAGCTGCAACACAAGATGCAGTCCATTGTAAGTGGAAGTCTGATATATCTGGTCATCTACACAAATACTGCCATTATACCAGCTGAGGAGGTTGTGCAGCAGCTATGCCTGTGTCTTCAAAGTTGCTGCTTGGGGTTTTAAGCAGCACTGATAAATACCAAGCATTTGCTTCCAACACATAATAATTGCTTTGTATACCATTATTTTTTATTTATTGAGGTTTTACCTTGGGGTTTTACATGTGTAGAGTGTATTTAAAGAGTAGAAATATAAGAAAAGAAAATATGTAGTGGGTAAAGAAATGAAAAGACAGAAAATACTTAGGATGATTTTTTTTTGCTCTTGGCATTTTCCTGAAGAAGACTATCACCATCTGTCTGGCATACCAAATACAATAAACAGTAAACACCTGTAAAAAGCTATTTTGATGTGAAAAAGGAAGATTTCCAAGCTATCCTGGCTAGTCTCAATATTTCAGCTTTAAACAGACTGCCTCTTCTGAACTGGGATGATAAATGATAGGGTGTGTGATCCACACATCCCCAGGGCTTGCCAAAGCCTTTGGAAGAGCAAAACTGGCCCTAAGCCAGCTAGCTACCTGTGCTCATGGAAATGTCCCTTAGTCCAGAAAGAGAGTGCTGCTGCCTCCCAGGGGCACTGCAGTGCCCTCCCCTGACTGCACTGCTAATGCCCCCACCGAGGACAGTCACTGAACAACCCAGGGCTGCCTTCCCTGCCAGCACTAATCACAGATTTTATCCGGCTTCAGCTTCACACTGCAGGATGCCCTCCTCGCCGTTACCAGAGAGCCTGCAACAACATGACATTTATATAATGTTCATGAGCCCAGAGTATTTAAACCCTAAAATATTCATTAAATAAAATTTGCATAGAGTGTAGCTCAATGCAGCAGATAGCTAAAAATAAAGCACTTTTCTTTCTAGAGGTAAGGAGGAGATCAGGGTGTGACAGATGACCAAGCTTGTGCTCTTAGGCTTTCCTGAGACAGGTTTTTAATAAGATGAGCTATCTTTCTATCCATGTTGATGAGGCAATTCTGCAAGGTATTACACTCTTCATAACCTAGTGAGATCAAGGGCACATGAGGGTGTGACAGAGAGGCCAGCTGGTCAGGGAAGGAGGATGCAGGCATATAGGGACACACATAGAGACACAAAAGGACCCCCAGGAGCTCAGTGCCTCCCCCCATCACCACGGTTTACGGTTTCACCTGGCCTTCTGAGGTATCTCACTGCTTATTACCTGGGGCAAGGGAGGAAGGAAAAAGATTGGTAAACCACCACAAATGTCAAGGACCGGCAGCAATGAACAGGACCATGGCAAGCCATATTGTCTATGCAGTGCCTCCAAAGGCATGTGTACCTGAAAATGAATACCCCCCATTCCCAGCAACCCTCCAGCCTACATGGTCCTTCTTGGCATTTCTCTTCACATTTCAGGGAGATCTTAGAGTCTCTTCTGGCTCCTGGAGAAAGTGGGTGGGAATTGCCTGCTGCAGTCGAAGTGTCCTTAAGCAGTAAGCTGATGTGTCAGCTCTTTATGGGGTGATCTGCAATGGCATTACATAGGAAAAATAACCCAGTCCTGCACAAATTAGGAGTGAGTGAAAAAAGGACTTCATAACTTCTAAAGCATCCTAAGATGATTTTCAGGAAAATGCAAAGCATGGAGCCTTGCACTTCTCCATTCCTATCTTCCTACCTGCAAGAAAGGCTTTCTGAAGGAACAACTCAATCAATGGATTAACATTAACAATCCTCACTCCAAACATGCCTGGCAGCTCATTCTTCCCGAAGGTGGCCCTGTGTTTCAGAAAATGGTCTGTGTATCAGCTGATGTCGTCAGATCAAGCACTACCTGTTTGCCTCTTATTTTGTTTGTTTTCATAGAAAGTGGGATGCTTGTTACAGCTGAATGATGAAGCTTTAATCTTCTCCCTGTAAGGTAAATCTGGTTTGACTTTCTTTGTTTTGTTTTGTTAAATGGAGCTCTAGAAAAGATCCCTAGAGTACAGGGCTGATCACCCCCTTCAATCCAGCCTACACAATTAGGTGCCCCAAGCATGAATATGGACTTAACACCATAATCACTACCGCATTTACATCAAGATTTTTTCTCACATTCTTGCCTTGGCACAGCATTAAGAAATGCCTTGGAAGTTTTGCAGCTTTCCCTTATACCCCAGGAGCATTGTAGGCACTGAGGACTTAACAGTGAGTTGATTTTCACATGCTGCAGTCTGCATAAAGGACACTGTTGCCAGTCACAGCGAGCTACTTTTCAACAGGCACCAACTTTCACCATGCCCATAATCAACTATCTGACACAACAAAATCTGTTCTTAAGGGGAAGAAAATGCCAAAAATAATCTGCGCCCTGCTGCCCTTCATAAAACACCTCCACCATATTACAGTCTTAAAACATTTTTAGCTTAATAAAATTAGTAATATGTATTTTCCCTCTATTTTGTGATTCAGCTGTTTCTTAAGCCATGAGAAGCACCAACAGTGAATCCTGTGATGTCAGAACAGCCTGGTGACAGAAATAATCAGCTTGAAAATAAACAGCATTTTTTTGCAATCAAAGTGCTAACAGGCATGGGTAGGCTAGCAAAGAGAAGGGACAGAGTAGAGGGGAAAAACAGGCTCCACACTGATAAACCTGATATTATTAAATACATAAAAGCACTGAGGAAGAATGACCATTTGTAGTAAATAAAGTTAAAAGATTTTTCAGTAGGACAAAACCATCCCATAGCAAAGTCACCACTGGTTTGTTCTTGCAGTTTCAGAAACACTGGTAAATGCTGTGTTCATCACCTGCCTCCCACCTTACCACAATGATATTTGCTAGGATGTATCTCACCCTCTGCACAAACTCAATTCCACTATATCCCTGAAAAACTATTTTTGAGTCTATTACAGTGAAAGTTTTTACTTTCCCCAAAATAAGAGGTACCTCTGTTATTTAAAGCTTCAGCAGCCTCTCGAGCTGCTACATGGATTACTGTGACCACACGGGTGTGAATCACCTGCTGTACCTGCAAGAGTGGATCCACCATGCACTATCCACTTCCTTTGCAGCTGGTATGGAAAATCAAATGAAACAGGGAAGCAGCATCAAAAGCAAGAGCACAACCTGGCTGGCCAGTGGTGGCTCTGCTGTGAAGTCAGATCATTCCCCGATAGGAAATGCTCCCTTGCTGAAACCTAGACCCAGCAAGAGGCTCTGCTGTGATCAGTGCTTGGTCCCACATGGAATTTCTTCCCAAAGATGTTTTGGCCAGAGTGGCTGCAGGAGGGACTCTGGTGACTCGAACCAGATTCCTTTGTAGGCCATGAATACCACCAAATACCACCACCCCTGGTTCTCTTGCCCAACAAGACTGTGCTGAGGAACACAGAGCAGCACTGCCCCAACGCAAGGACAGCCCTGGCATGAAGCGGAACTGCTCCACTGATCTGCTGCGCCTCTGTTTATCCTCCAGCACTGGAATATCTTGTTCCATTCACCCACCTGCTCCAAGTCTTCTGGCTTTTACCCAGCATGATAGGACTTGGATAGGCACAGTTTAGATGGAGGCAGCATCAAGCCCTTAAGCCCAGGCCATTTTTGCAAAAACTAACTGAAAATTCATTACCAATCACATTCAGAGGTGGTCATTTTCCCTATTAACCTTTCCAGTCTATTTTGTGGCTTTCTGTGTTCCTGATTGCACTCGAGGGATTTGAAGGGGGAAACTGGAGGAGAGCAGCGAAGTGCCAGAGGGCCATTGGCAGAGGTGGGGCAGGAAGGACGATGTGGCCAAGCATGGTGAGGGTGCTTGGCATATGTCCTGAGCAAGAAAATAAAGAGACAGCAAACAACGACCGAGAAGGCCTAACGGGGACTTGTTTTACTCTTTGACATGCTACCAGCAGTTTTTAATCTTAGAAAACCCAAATTAAAAAAAAAAGAAAAAAGAAAAAGAAAATTAAGAGAAGAAAAAAATTACAATGATTAAAAGATAACGACACGTGAAACACTATACTCAAATCATCCGCGTGTCATTGGCTACTTTGTACAGTAGGCACAAAACAGACCTAGAATCACCTGCAACAAATATCAACCAGTGTTGTTCTTGCCCCTAAAAAAGTACCACCAGCCTGATTTTTCTAGTCAGCCACAGCTGCATAACCTTTGTGCTTAAATTTCTCAGCTTAGGCCTCCTTTCTTCAGCATTTCTCACCGATGCTGTAAAGAAGCGGAGACTGATACTGAAGACATTAATGGAGAGAGGAACAACAGCGACAAAAAAAGAGATTAATTGTACAGTACATACATACAGTATCTTCTAAATCGTGATCAGTTGTTTATTGGTTGGCAAACAAGCTTCACTTTTACAACAAATATTAGTAATGAGGTCATTCAACTGTTGAGACCATACAAAATGGATCATAAATTAAAAAAAAAAAAAAATAAAAAAAGAGAAAAAGAAGAATTCATACTCCGTGCTGCTAATTTACCTCCAGAAAGCCTATGTTACTTAAAAATCTGGTCAAATAAATAAATTTCCTGTTAGGAAAAATAATGGAACGGAGGACTTTTTTTTTTTTTTTTAAATTAAAAATCACTGCAAAGTACTTTTTAGCTCACTACGCGTCAATCTATTTTCTTATTAACCACTGCAGTACAAGTGCCTACACCGGGGACCAGACTGAGCCGAGAAGGCCCTTTGCTCCTCCAGGGAAATGGCCGTCTCCTGTAGAACCCCCACTACGATTACAAACCCCGCTCCCAGTCCCGGGCTGTGACCCGAGAGCCTGGCTGTGGGGCTATTCGCCAGAGATGCTGCACAGGATTATCGTCACGATCGGTTGTGCACTGACAAAGAGGAAGTTTGCCCTGCTCTAGTCTGCCAAAAGGTCTGCTGGCAACATGCCGGCTGAAAAAGGTTATACAGTGAGGAAATTAAAAGACTGCCTTCTTGGCTGAAAAGAAATGGTCATGGTGTTACTAAAAATGGTCCTTAGAAAGAGATGCTTGGGAGGTTTTTTTTTGCCCAGTGAGTTTTTTTACTGGGAAGGGAAGGGGACAGAGGGAAGGAGCAGTGGAAGAGGCAAAACAAAATTAAAAAAAAAAGAGTTATGAAAAACCTTGCTCCTACTGGTAGACAAACTTACAAGACCAGCACAACAGAAAAAAGTTCTTGTTTTTTTTTCCACTACATTAACAGGGACGCAAGTTCTGGAGGAACAGAAAGCAGACTATATGTGCAATGCTAGTATCTGTACATTACATAGAAATTGTTCGCTTCTCTTTTTCTGCCATTAGTTTTTATCATCCGTTAATACAGCAAAATGTAAAATATGCCTTTAGCACAGGATTCTAGGATTCCCTTCCGTCTCATTAAATTATTTTCGTTTAGTTTGCTCCCACAGCAAGGGGCGCTGCAGTGAAACCAAGTTTTGAGTGACCGTAACCCTTGATGTGATCTGGATTGGTAAGAAAGAGTTTTGCTAGCTTGTTTTACGCAGCGCTCCCACCTAGATGCGTCATCGCTACTAGTTTCAAATGCACATTTTTGGCCTTTTATTAATTTTTTTTTCCCCTCTTAAATCAGGTCCTCGGTATTAAGAGCAACACAGCATCAAGGATTGTTTAAACAGACACGGCATAACTTGAGAAGGCCACGAAGTGTGCCGTTATCTATCTCTTTCATTAACATAATGAAGTCTGTCTGGAGGGAAGAAGGATGGGAAGATAAGGGGGGCACAGCAGTTACTGTCCTCTCCGGGCCGGCCTAAAAATTCCAGTAAAAAAAGTCTGAGAATTTCCCTTTAAACAGCATGAAGATTTAGGAGTACACACAATATTACCACTGTTTGGATTAACTCAGAACAGTAAACCAAGCGTTACGGAGAGGCTTTAAGTTGTGTCTTTGCTTAATTTTTTGCTGAATCTTCTATAGACTAGTGACCAAGTGGGCGGGTCCTTTTGCATTGCCGTCCGGGGAGGTTCCCTCTTTGTTTGGCGGGACTATAAAACCGTCGCTGCTGCCTCGGCCTAGCTGGTAGTAAGTGTGTAGCTGATGGACGTGGTTCCTGGAGCCAAGATTGGGCATGCTTTTGTAGTAAACATCGTCGGCATCGCCACCGCCGCTTTTCGCTGGTGGAGGATCGGTCTGGGTGCTGGCGGTGACGCTTTCTGCCATGGGCATGCCAGCCAGCGCGGGCATACTGGTGTAGAGAGAATCCCTGTTGGGCGACTGCAGGTCGTCCGTGTGCTCGTTGGTCAGCAAGGGGAAAAAGCTCTCGCTGTTGTCTTGTGGGATGCGACGCCGACTGTAGAGGAGGGGCTGGTGGTTGTCTGCCGAGTACACCCGGGGAGGCAGCAGTGGGGCGTCTGACTCCTCATGGATGAGCTCCAGGCCCAGGCTCTCCTCATGGGTGAAGGAGGTGGCGTCATCCAGCACGATGGCATCGTCCTCGCTCCCGCCGCCCACGCTGTTGACGAGTTTGTTCATCAAGTTGCGGCTCTGCTCGCTGGAGCGCTCATGGTTGTTCAGGTAGGAAGGGATGTAGTTGGAGGTGAGTTCCTTCAGGATCTTTTTCTCGAGGGCATTCTCCGTGTGGTTGTACCCACGGTCAAGGATTTGCACGCAGTTGCTGAGGTACTCGCCGCTGGCGATGCTGTAGCTGTTGCCGTGATTACCATTCAGTGGTAGAGTATCCGTGACACTTGTATCCCTGGCATTGTTCAGAAGCCCCTCTGAAAAACATTACACAAGAGAGGGTGACTTGTACAAACAGGACACTCATGCGGGATGTGCACACTCAAACCCCCTTCCTAGGCTGCCGCGGCTGCTGGGGCTGGGCAGTAAGGAGAGCGTCGCGGCCAAAATGGGAGGGCGCAGCTCCATCTAACCACCTGGTGGTCAAGGGCTTCCCACCAAAAAAAATGGAAAGCCCTGTCAAGTGTGTGACTTGATGTGGCAAGATCCAACTGGAAGGATAACCTCTCCTGGCCAGCATTCTCCTACAGCTCTTGCACTCCATGTGTTCCTGGGGTAGCTGAAAAATTCATGACCTGGACTGGTCCCAACTGCCCTGGCTCTAGGAGCTTTGGAGGAAGGGGGCAATTCCTCTCAGCTGAGGGAAAAGTATTTGCAGCCCAGGCTAATTACTACCAAAATTTTGTTTGGGAGTGTACCCTTCCTAGAGGAAAAAAAGTCTGCTCTCCCCTTTCACTGGGCAGGCTGTCAGGGTAAATAAAGACATAAAGCACTGAATGGCAGGATTCAGGGAGAAGCAAGGGGGAGGCACAACGTGCTTCCTGGCCCAAGATTTTCTGTAACAGGGCTAAATGCCCTACCTCTTCTGGCTTAAGGGCACAACCAAAATTATTTACTCCACACTGGCCAGGTGGATATTTTCTAATATAATTGATGTTGGGGGCAGCTCTTCTGGGTCTTGTGAAGCCTTTAAAAATAGCTCCTATTCCACCTGCAAAGTTAAAGCAGTGGGTTCAGTGGAGGGTACAGCAAGTACCATCACTGCCGTGGTATGGTGGGCTCATGGGAACCTGACAGAACCTGACAGGAGCAGCAGGGTGTCCTCGCTCTTACTGCCTGTCACATCTCCATTACTGTCTCAATGCTGACAACATAAGGCTGGAGCAAAGCTCTTTCCCAAAGCACTATGGGAGATGGCAGAGAAGTGCTTTGAGAGCAATGCCAGCATGAGTAGGCAAGGGAGAAGAAAATCAGGCCCAGTAGTTAAGCCACCATGCTTTCTTTTTTGGGATCACTGGTCTCCTTAGTGGGAGAGCAGGCATAGGGATGCATGAAATAACTTATTGACCTCTCAGCTAAGGGCTTTCAGGCATTGCCAAACACTGGCAAGCAACTCCCATCAAGGCACAGTGAATCAGAAAAGCCCTTAAACTGACAATTTCAAATGAACAGTTGCTCATACCATGCTTAGTACATGGCATGTGTACCTTCTGAAAATACAGGATTCAGTCTATATCTGCGATGGAGTAGTTGCTGTATGTCAAGGGCTGGAAAGTGCTACTGAAGGCTTCTTCTTGCTTTTGAGTGAAATGCCCCAAATGCGTTGGTCACCTTTTAGGTTTCTGAAGCTTAGAGGGTGCTGCTGTATCCTGGGTTCCCCAGAAAATGTGGGAGCTATGCCAAAAAATCAACTAGCCATCACAGACATAGAGCAAAGCCGTTGATTTTCACGGTGAAAGCTCTCCAACCGAGTCACGATGCTTGGGGAGAAATGAAAAGTGAGCATTTTTTGGGGGAGGGCCATATGTAATGGGTGACAGGTACAACAGCATCTGTTAGATGGTTACGTTGAGTAACGCATGCATTGAGGCACTGAGCACTGCGCTCCTGCTACCAATGCATAGATCTGGGGTTTGGTGCAGAAATAAAATGGGGGGCATTGCAGGTGAGAACAGAGTGAGGGCTGCAATGAAACGCGCCGTATAAAAATGCCGTGACCTCGCAAATAAAAACAAAAAGTTAAAAAAAAAAGCATACACAACAAAATGAGAAACTATGCTGGGTAAATGATGCCACAAAAATGAGAAATAAACAAAGAAAGCATCATCTAATCTCATCTATATATATATGCACACATACATATATATATACTTACATACATACACACGCATACACATATATATACATGTCTATTCATAGTCTTTTAATTTCAAAACTGTGAGATAAATTTCCTTTATTAACTACATCATCTATATGTGATGCAATAAAAGTGAACTAAAAAAAATTACATTTGATATGCAATGTTTAGCTTTACTCCCATACTTGTCTCTCTGTAGGGCTCTAAACGACAGCATGAAGAAAAGGAAAGAAAAAACAACAAGTAAGCTTACAGCGACAGTAGGAGAAACATGAGTAAAAAGCAAATTGATGATATGCAGAAAAGAGAGTTAACGGAAATAATTTCCACTGCCCAGAATACATGAATTTGTTACAAGGTTTATTTCAGGTTAAAAATATTGACATTTTAGACAGGAAAAAAAATATCTTACGCGCAATATTCAATAGTCTACATTTTTATTAAAAAAATATCACATTTAAATTGTTTTCCAATGCCATTATAAAATGTTCAGCGTGCAACACAAATGAAGAAATAATGCCAGGAAATTTAAGAAAAGTCTAAAGCTGGTAATGGTCATGCTTGAAAAGACAGGCACTGTCATTGTCACTTCCAAAGTCTTAAAATTAATAGCTTTACTTACTGTTAGGTATAATAACCACTGGCAGTTGAAACTGAAATCTGTTTCCTTGCTAAAAGTGTTTTGCCGTCCATCTTTTGCAACAGTGCTTTGTAAGAGTATGACTTTGCTCATCATGGGGCTGCTGGCATTTTACAAACTTTGTTAAGTCTGATTTTTACTTTAACCAAACATATGGCAAACTACATGGACTTGGCAAAAAAAGAAACAAAAAAAGAGGAACAGTAGTTTGAATAATGGCATTGCTAAATGGAACTATTAAGAAAGGCTTAAAACAAGAAAAGTCAGAGAATAAGATGAAGAGGCAGTGATAACGCTCAGCTTCCCACTCTTCAGTGGTTTGTGGCACATCGGATTTTTAAGTAGAGCTTGTTAATGGTCAATAATGCTTGTGAATGCTTCCTCTCAAAATTAGTTCTGACATAAGGTGTTGGAATATTTTCCTGCTTTGGAGAGACTGAGTCAGTGTATACCCCTCAGCTTTCAATGACAGTGAGCACTCGGCCCCTCACCCACCACCTCCTCCTTCCTCTACACTATGTGTCCTATCAACGAATCACTTATGTCACTGGAACATAGGATTTTGGCCTTTTGGGGTCCAATTCCCCACCTCTTTCCAAGGGTAATTTTTTAGGACTTCCTCTCCCTGGTGATTGCCTACCATAGATGTGGCAGCTTTGGCTTAAGCAGAGATGATATTTTAAAAGACAAAACTGGGGAGGGGAGAAGAAACAGGTGGATCAGATCTGTCCCTTGTTGCTTAAGGTATCCTGTCTCATCCACAGCCAGCACCAAAAGTGGTACATGAAGGTGCAAAAAAAATCACAGCCTTAGTGATGTGAATGAGTTAGCTGGATGATGTTAGCTAACAATGCCTCACTGCACGCCAGCCACAGCCAAGTCACACCCAGAGATGATGACAGCATCTACTTTTACAATGCACTCACCTGGCTTTAGCATTCCTGCTGGTGCAGCATCCGTACACCCCAAGGGCCACCAAGACCACTAGGCCTGGTTGGTTTTGCTACCCTTCATTTCTGCCATGGTATTTCCTAATATTTACAGTTTGTAATTGTCCAGGGACCTAACCATCTTGAAAACTAATAGCTATACCAGTTCTGTGGTCATTAATTAACCTGCAGCCTCCTGAAAAGAATGGGTTGGATTCTGCTCCCTCTGAAGTCAATGGCAAAGCTCCAGGAACTTAAATGGGACCAGTATTGATCCCATTCTCTTTCTTCACCTCCCATGGATTAAGCCTGGATAGGTTTCTCTGTTACTTATCTAACTGTGTTAAACAGAATATCACCTGCAAAAAAAAATTATGCTGTTTTTGTGGAATAACATCCTGTTAGCTCAGGTAACTGTATCAGATTCTACTATTAAAAATCCAAAGAACACAAAATTATTAAAATACAATTAACATACGTTTCTACCCAAATCACCTGGGTTTAGTTGAAGCACCCAGACCTGAACATCAGGACTCCTCTTAAGGCAAACGCTGACCCAGCGTTACCTGTTGCCATTTGATTCAAAAGACTCCCACACCTCAAGCTTATCATGCAAGAAACTAGTCAGAACATCAAAGCTCATTTCAACATTTGCAGTACACTGGAATTCTTAAAATTCAGAGTATTTAATGTTTAACAGTAACCCTTTTTAAAAAAAGCATTCTTGGAAACAAATTTATTGCACAAAGTTAGCATAGTTTAGGAAATTAATAAACAGCAAAAAGGTCAAACACGTGTGCTTTCCTTGTGCTTTGAATGCAAATACCTTATTGATACAGTTCAACATCTATTTCTGTCATAAACAACATGCTGCCATAGAGTACAAAGAGGGCTTTCCTGCTTGCATTGTAACCATAATTGTTTTCCCTCTCTTGGATATCCTTTACTGGGAAGTGATGCCTTCATTTAGAGTGGAGAGCTGACACACTTGCATGGGAATGCAGTGTTACTCTGCAGTGATTCAGCCACCTTACAAGACCAAAAAAAAAAAAATCCCATGGAAGGGGCAGAGCAGGATGGAGTCACCAAGAGACAGGAGCTGTCAGAGCTCCACACTCCCCACCTCCTTCTCAGGGCCTACTTCAACACATCTGCCTCTCCCTCACAGAAGCACCAGGACATCAGCTTACAAACATTCCCACAGAAGCCAGAGCAGGTGACAAGTGATTTCCATAGCAGAAACCTCCATTAGGTACAATTGACTATGCCTGTCTCTTTTCTGTTGCCAAAAGGAGGATATCAAAGATTATCAAGATTCACTGCACCTTTTGTGCTATTAATTCTTTTTCCCAGATAAAACGTATGAATGCAAATGGCAAAACCTTTCTTATCTCAGCTCTGCTCTTAGGAGCTGGCCTACACTTCCTGCTTCAACTGTCATTTTTCTTAGACATCAAGGGTAGTTTTGTTTTATTTTGCATTTTACTCCCTGTGCAAACCAGTGCACTGCTGACCACATTTCTCTAGGCCATTTCAAATGAGAGCAGCTTTGGTTGCAGAGGCCAGTTTAACTTCACTTACCTTCAGCCGTGTTCCTGTTTCTGAAATGAATGGTTTAACAAGGAAATGCACTGACAACAAAGAGAGGGATGGATGCGGTCAACAAAACACACACACACACACACACACAAGTCCAAAACAATACAAAATCAAGGAGACTGAATAAAAAAAATCAAAATCAAAACACTATGAATGCTTTGAGTAAAACTGACAAGAGTCTTTCAAAGTGAATTGGATTGCTCATGGAAAAATAGCATCTGGAAGATGGAAAGATGCACTGAAATGAGAGAAAGGGGAGGGGATCTTTTTTTTGTGCCCAGTTCCAAAAAAAAAGTGCGTGTGCGTGGGGAGAGAAAAAGAAAAAGGAAGAAAAAAAGAAATAAATGGGCCAAAATAAGCCACAGAAAATGGAATTCTCACTAGAAAAATTAGAGAGAAACTCCAGCACACCTTGTGCGTTGTACATGCTGACAGAAGGGTTGTTATAGACCGCCGATTCCCCGAGCAATGTATTATAAGGGTTGTTAGTGCCATGAGGACGAAGCAGAGCATTGGTTATAAGATGATTAGCCATGGCTCCTGGAGCAGCCCGATAGAAAGACAGAGAAAAAAAACAACAAAAAAGGTCAATCAGGCAAATGTGGTATTAAAAAAAAGGGAAAAAAGAACATTCAGAATGACAACAGTTGAAATAGTCCTGATTACAAGCAGCCAGCTAATTAGACTCGGAAAACTGTATGCCACTAAAGCAGAACAGATGTTACTGACGATGCACAAATCCAAACCAATGCAAAAGAAAATGTATCAGAAAGCAGATAAGCTACATTTATGGTGGTTCCCCAGTTGCTCAGAGTGTAAGCAAGGCTGCGCCCACATGCTTGCTACAGAGAAAGAAAGGAAGATGGCAGCCTACACAATGTGGGGGGAAAAACTCTCTGGAAAGTGCCAAATGAAAAAAATGTATATATAATGACTAACAGACAACAGCACATTTAACTCCCACTATGTGCTAGGATCTCTTTTACCGGTCCTTCGCAACACATCTAAATCAAAAATGCAGAAGTAAAGAGAAAGGATAGAGAATGCAGCCTCTCCAAAGGCTCTTAGCATTTCTCAGGCAGCAGCTGTTTCTCATGTCTAAGAGGGCAAGTTTCACTTCAGCTACTTCTCTGATACCACAGGCAAGAACACCCACAACCACTTGAATCCACCCTGGAAAGTGAGAGCACTACAGCTCCGTCAGGCATTTCCATCAGGAATGAGAGTGGCCATGAAGTGCAAGGCTCAAGGCTCTCTGTGTGCCCCACAATCATCTTGTTTCCCCACTCCCACACCTCTTTGCTGCTGTTTCCAAGCACTCAGCCAGCAGCTGTCCTTTGTTCTTTGGTTTATTCCTTGGAGATGCAGCCTCTGAACCTGTGCTTTTCAGCATCATCATGGCTTGGCAGGTGGCTGCCAAAACCCACCTCAATTCCTATTGCAGGCATCAATCCAGGAGGTAAAGTCTCTCCCTATCTTTTAGCTGACCTACAGAATGAAAAGCCCTTAAGCCCTTGCCCTGAACCTTTTATAATCTCCAGAGAAATGACCGAATAAAAAAAACTCGCCCTTCAGGGCCATTCTGGTCATCCATCAGGAAGGATGACCATGGTTTTTAACCTCCAGGACTAAACTGTAAAGACAAAACTTTACTTTCCAATGACTTACTTTCCACCAGGAAACAACAGTTTCCACCAGGAAACAACAGTTTTCACCAGGAAAGTAAGTCATTAGTGGGGCAACTGGAGCTAGTTAGGACAAGACTGTCAGAAGGCTCAGGTGATCTGGCTGTCACCAACATCCGATAGCCTCAACCAAAACAAGCAACTGAAAAGCCAATCCTCAAAACCAGTAACCCTTTCATGAATGCTTTTACTGGTGTCTGAGACACAGAGACCCCATTTGCCTCTTTCAGGCAAGGTGGCCCTGTGCTGAGGTGAAGGCTGTCTTTGCATGGTATGTAGGGCACCAGGTACAATCTCTTTGGATGGAGTTGCTGAGGATATATAAGCCCTGAGGGCCTCTGGCTAGTATAAATCCCCTTAGCATGGAATTCTCTGAAAGCTCACACCTACTAATTATTTACAGAAAGGCAAAAACTGGCCAGACCACAGGCCAGGTGGAGGCTACCTCCTGCTGTGCTTGTATGCAGGCCTGGGATGGCATTTCCCCATTTTTTCACAGGTAAAGGAGAGAGCAGACTGTTTCTTGCCTCTCTCCCATCATCCCCCAGCAGTTCCCAGCCCCAGGCGTATGGCAGTAGCGGATCACTTAATTGGTCTTTTGAGCACAGGACAAAGTAGAAGGCAGCGTTGTATGGGGGCTGCATGCCAGGGAGGCTCCTCGACACATGCAGCTGAAAAAAAAAGACTTGTTTTCTCTCACCTGATATTTTTGTCTATGCTGATGGAAAGCAAGATGAGCTGCTGTGTTTGAAAATAAGGAAACAAAGCTGTCTCCTGTAAGAAAACATTACATGAACGCTTAACTAAGTAACCTTGAATGCAACTAATAGGTAAATGAGTCAATTCTTTCTTTCTGGTAATGTGTTTTCTCTCAATCTCACATACATCTGGGATCAGGGACTGTAGGAACCCTTTATATTCTTGCACTGGTTTTATACCAGTGAGCACTAAGGCCATTAAAATTGTTTCTGCTTTCATCTCACTTTTAATCAAGCCAGGCCATAAAAGATTCAAAAACGGGCTCACTTTTATACACCTAATGAGATTGTCCAGAGTTAATGCCAGCCATAAACTCAGAAGTGATATAATCCTCCCATTTGAGATTTAACTCAATCTCCAACTCAGTCCCTATGAGAATTGATATGAAAAATATACCCATGGTGGGCTTTTGAGCACGTTAGCTTGTGGCGTCTTTAAATGCCAGCTGCCAGAAAGAGCATCCCACTCAACATATCCATGGCCTGATCTTGTCTAGTGAACCCTAGCAGGCAGGAACAAGCTGATCCCACCATAGCTGGGCAGAAAAACTGTTTTGCACGAGGGATGCTCTCAGACTGCGACAAGAAAGAAGGAATCAACCTTTGTAAGCACTTAAATGTAGGTTTTGCTTGTCTACATTTGCCAGCTTGGTGGGCTCTGGAATGAGCTGAATTCACACAAATATGGCTCTTTCAGCCAATTTTTAATACAGATCCATGATTATGACTACAAACTTGGCAAAAAAATTTTGAAAATACAGGAAAGTAAGTAATTTTTGCTCTTGGGTGTGTAAAAGACAGTGCTTGGTACTACAGACACCCATTCCTGTATGCAGCAACTGAGCAAAAATAGTCCACCTTCTGCTTTCCTCTCCCTTGATTTCATTAAGATTTTTTAGTTTACTGTTCAAAATGCTAGTTTCAATGGCAGTGCTGAGTAAGTCTCCTGGTGCAAATCTAAAACAAACCCTCTGCTAACATGTTCAGATATCTTTCAATACTTTCAGGAACCCAACTGGGCCCTAAGCACTCTGCAGCAGGTTCTCATCATGGTGAGCTGGCAAACTTCATACTCTCTGCACAACATATTATATGTAACTTTGGCATTTTAAATAAAATTATATGTACCCTGTATTCATAAATTTTGGCTCTTGCTTCTTACTAACTGCTCTTGAGTTGCAAAATTCCCAGCCTAAAAGGGTGCTGAGAGATTGCATCCATGGTCCAAAAAGCCCACAGTTAAAGCTTTTGATAAAACCGTAATACACCAAAAAAACCCAAAATCAAAAAAAATAAAACAACAAACCCCTCATTATTTGGCTTCTCTTTCCCAGGAGAAAGAAAGAAAAATGTGATACCAGCCATACATTTAAGTATCATCCTGGCTTTTTCATACCACTTTATCATTGCTATAGCAACCAACAGGACTATTAGGAAGAGTAGATTAGGTCTGCAGATGAGGTAGGAGCAGAAGGAGCAGGTAGACTACGGAACTATGACCTCATTTGCATGAAAATGGCCTTGGTAACAGAAAGCCAACAAAACCACAGTAAAGTAAGCACGAGATCACAGCAGCATGCTCTCCCAAAACACCATGGGGGACAGCAAAGAGTTATTCTGCAGTCCCATGTGCGGGTGTGCACCCCTGGGGCTGCAATTACAAAGGTCAGTGCATGCCCAGGGACCCAAAACCCAGGAAGATCAGGGCTGCAAGTGCCTGTCGACCACCTGGAATCTCCTCCCTGCTGGAGCACTCTTGGGATGAGTCCCTTGGCAGCTGTCTCACCCAGCATTGGTGATGTGCCTAATATCCTCAGCAGGCAGCAGTTACCATCACTTACTTTTACTTATTCCTCGGCTCTCAGCATCTGTGGTGCAACACAGATCTCTCCCAGCAAACCCCACAGCTCTGTGTCATCCTTGCTTTCCTACATTTCAGCAATAGCAGCCCCTATACAAATCCTTCCTTTGCCATCTGCTGAACCACCTAAGACTAGCATACAGCCACCATTCTTTTATTTAGTTAGGAGAACTGCCTTCTATCCAGCTGTGCTGAATCACCATCAGTTCTGCTAGTTAAAAGCACCCTACTGAAAGCAAATGCATTCTGTTTCCAAACCCCTATCTTGCTGTATGGGAGCATAAATTTAGGGTTGGAAAAGAGATGGGTTCAAACTCAAAGGTTCACCTTTTCAGCATGATGATATCATCACAACCAGCAAACATTTAACAGCAGAACTTACCCCTCTACAGAAATATTCCCTGCAATCACAGTGCTACAACTACAGTCCCAAGTCTCCTTGTCTCCACTGCATTCAACCAAAGTTCAGAGCAAAACACAGCTACCAGGTCAGCTCTAATATCCAAAATTACATTCAAATTCGGGTTTCTGGAAAGGCCAGTGCTCAGGTCAAGGCTTCTCGATGCTAGATTTCCTCAAGTGAAGGATTTGCAGGCTGTGATCACAAGGAGAAAGGAATTATGGTCTTTCAGAAAGCAAGTATTCACTGGGTAACATGCAGATGCTTCTGTCCCTCTCACAGCTTTGGTGATCCTCATGATTCGAGCAGCACAGATTCAACCATACTGGATTTAAAAGGCCAGAAGAAGCCATGGCCTGTGTTCAGGGTGCAGGGGGAGATCTTCAGGGTTGCACTTTTGACTCGCTAACTGAGAAAAACTTTGGAAAACCAGCCAGGACAAAGAAGATGAGAATCCCAAAATTGTTAACATCCTCGTAACCAGACACAAAGGATTCAGACAGCTACACTTAGCTGATTACTGTGGCTATGAAAGTAGGTATTATTTTAATGACAGTATACAAGCAAACGAAACCTTTTTCTTTCCTTTCAAAGATAGAGATTGATGTCTTTGATGCAGTACAACATTGAATATAGTGATTATTTTTTGGAAAAGATTTGTGTAATGACTGTATGGGATAACGGCACCTTGTTAAACACAAGTATGGCTTATTCACCCACTGAAAGCAAAGGATGAAAATTATGATTACAAGCACAGGTTGTCAGACTCTAGATTGCATTACTCAGGAATAAAATTCAAAAAAATTTCTTGTGGGCAGCTATCTGACAAAGCCACACAGGTTACCTTGAATCATCGGCATGGTCTACCCAGCTGGAAGGGAAATGGATTCAACTGCTCCTCCAGATTTTCTGAATAATACTGTCACTCACCATGGCTCTGCCTGGCTGAAAGGGTTTGAGCAGCTCTGCTTTAACTGGGATTGTCTGTCTGCATAGGCAATACCACCACCATGTATCTTCTTTGACTTCTGGTCTTTTCAATTGCATACCAAAATATTTTTGGTATGTGCATTTTAGCAGGGGTTAGGAGAGATTCCCCCACTGCCCAGCAGATGTGACAGGAGCAGTTTTGCTGAGAAAGAAGAATGGACCAGCTTACAAATTTAATTGGATGAACTACTGAATGCTTAAAAAAGGTTCATACAAAATCAGTATTTTCCAAATTAAATGTTTTTTCACTCTTTGTTCCAGGAGAGTGTCTGCTGTGAAAGCTGATTTTGACTTTTTTGTATTATTTCAACTTTTGATTAGAATAGAAACAAAAATACTTTAGAAAACACACATCTGAGTCATAACAAAATGTTTCATTGCCTCTGACCCAGCAATTCCAAAACGTAGATTTTCTTGGGGTTTTTTGTTTGTTTCAGAAAAAAAATATATGTACTGCTATGTTTTCAATAAATCTCAATCCCATTTCCTCCCTGTTTTGGCAGCAATAGAGCTCCCTATCCCCAAGGTAAGGGCACAGTGCTGTACTCCTGCCTGCTCTGATTCCTGAAGCACCCAACTTATCTTGTGGTTCACATCCACCATGAACCAGGTCCCTCAGCTTCCTGCACGTCATGGCCTTGACTTGAACTACCCTGCAGGGACATGTGACAGCCAGGAGAACACAGACCATTCCCTGCACAGAACAGTTCCTGACCTATCAGGGGACATGGTTTAGCTTGGACACAAATGATGTGAAAAGAGCTCAGTCTTCCTCTAAGCATCCATTAAAACAACCTCCGAACACATGCTGCCTTACCCTATGTGTAGTAAATAGCTCAGACTTGAACATCCCTGGAATAGCCTCTCTGCACTGATTTGTTTGTAAATTCTGGCTGGTTTTATACTTCACTCAGTATTAACTTATTCTATTTTGCTCCCAGGGAAACAAAAGGTTTGTAGGAGTCAAAGCTCTAGTTTTCTTTGAGACTTTCCTTACCAGCATTCCACAGAGCCTTTTTCTACAGGTAGAGCTTTCAAGTATTTAATGGATCCAGGTCTTCCATGTGTTCACAATTTGTTCTAACAATAAATGCAACTATGACAAGCAAAATCACACATATTTGCTGGAGGACAACAGGTATTTTCAGCATTTTTCCAAGTTCCTTCCAATGAATGCTCTGACATTTAGATTTATTGAGCTCTGTTCTTATAATAGCCAACAGGATCCAGTTAATAAACTTCAATAAACTTCCCTATTAAATTTCTCTCAAATAGGTTTGTTGTCACTTGCAGCATCTAATCTATTCATTGTGAAGCTATTAATACTGACTGCAGTGAAATGGAGTTTCAGCAAATGAGGTTGTTAAGCTCTGGGCCATCTTCTGCCACATGAAACATCCCGTGCTTTTGTGCAGAGACAAGGGAGTGAAAGTATTTCTTTACCCCTTTTTTTTTCTCTTCCTTTCTTCAGCAATGATTTCAGATGACAAACCTCTTCTGGATTATAATCTGCAGGCCATGTTCAAAACGCACAACTAGTCCACACTGATTTATAGGTATTTGCTCACTTGTTAATTACTTTTTCACTGTCTGGAGCAGAAGCATTGTCCCAGAATGGGACATTTCTTTATAACACCACTACCCCTTACAAGGATTTATACCACATTGTATCCCAACTATATGAACATGCATTATCCCTAATTGTTCCTGTTTATGATTATTTCTCACTTAACGTGAGGCCTTACCCAAGATGCACAGAAAGCCCTGCCTGTGGTGAAAATTGGACCATGCTTACAGGAGTGTCTAAAAGCAGCTATGCTCTTTTCCTTCCTCCTTCATAGTCATCATATTAAGACTGCTCTGCAGCAATACTCTGCCAGATCTAATGCGCCCCAAAGCCTGCTCTGATTTCAGAAATTGTCTTGCCCTTACTTTTCCTCTTTAAAGCTGATCCACCTAATGACTGAACTTCCAATTATATGGCTGTCAATCCTAAAATCAAAGACAGTTCATAATATCTCCCAAAGGAAGAATGTCATGTCACTCACTGAAATCACTGCAACAAATCTCAGCTAACTCAATCCCAGGCAGCAGAGAGGCAAAATAAACCAGAAGAATATCAACAATGGGATTAATTCTGCACATAGGCAGAAATTAAACTCCCTAAGTTTTGATCCTTGATGCAGAAAATAGTAATTTTTCTAGCATAAAATATACAGCTGATTGAAAAAGAAGGAAAAAAAAAAGATAAAACACACCAGAAGTGATTTGCTAGTCCAAAAGGCTGATGACTCCCTTATAAAGAGAAAATATTCCTCTGCTGTCACCTACCTGGAACTTCTCTTTACTTCATGTGTGATTATCAGGATGGGTCATTTTGAGGCCAGTTGCTGACATTTAGCCAGACCAACTGTTGCTTAACGGGGTTGTAGAGATTTTTGGCTTGCAAACAGCAATCCCTCATGACAGAATTGGTGCAATGGCATGTGACATACTCCCTCCAAATACACCCTCCATCTGGGCAATGGGCCCCAGGAAAGAGTATCCATGGGTTCAGGGGAGGGTAAATTTGTCTACACGAATTACAAGAGGGAACAGAAGAAGCAGAAGGGCAGGGGAGATGAAACCAAAGAGCTTCATTAGGAAAATGCCAGCGGTGTCGAGGAGATAAAGGAACAGCTTCCTGCAGTGGGTAAAATGGAAGTTTTGAAGTCCTGATATAAATCGACTATGCTATTTCTTCTGTAGGCTGTCCCTGGAGTTGTGAGCATTAATACAAGCCCCCAGGGGGCTGGGACAGTGAGCACCCTTGAACAGCAATCTGCCCAGTGAAGAGCAGGAGCTGCAGCTTTTGAGCAGCTGTGGCTTTATGAGATGCTAGAAAACAGGCCACAGGCTGCCTCTGGATTAGCAGCAAATTGCCATCAGGGATTCTACCCTGCTTCTAACCCCTTGATTTCCACCAAACAACCAGGGAACACTTAAGCACCTCCAAAAAGCCCCCTCTCAAGGAGCAGCCTTGACTTAAAAATAATAGAAACTGAACATCAAATCACATTCCAGAGGGGGAAGAAACTGGCACTGTTGCCACTGCTTGTGGTTAAACCAAAGGCCTCCAAGGCCCAGGACTGATGGATCCCTTGAAACACAGAAGAAATTTCCCAGGACTAAGGGCTTTGCAATGTGAAGAATGATGCTCAAGGGCAAGGACTGCTGCATCCCTAAGGTTCATGCAGGACCTTGCCCCTGCCAGCTCAGTAATGGTCAGCACAGACAGTGTTAGGTGCTGATGCCTCTCAGCACTCTGCACAAAGGGACGGGTCCAGGGGGAGAGTGCTGTGTTTGAGATTTGAAGCAAAGACAATGAAGAAGTGAGATTTGCACGCTGACAGATGATGGGTCTCTGAATGGTCACTGAAGCTGCTGTCCCTGCCAAAGGCCATTTCAGGTTCAGCTTTGATAAGTCCTCCATGTTTACACCCATCAAACCCTGAGCATGACTGAAAACAGACCTTGAAGCTTTTAAAGCATCTCCAGGGGGTGTTCAGTGTCAAATAGACATGGCTCTTGCTCTGCACCACACACCCAGCAGCACAGTGATGGTACTCACGAGATCAAAATGTCTGCAGAAGACACACACTTTTCTTTAGTCCAATTTTCTTTGAGCTGTTAAGTGCTCAGGAATCAAGAATAATGTCTGGTTTTATTTCCATGAATATTTTGGTGTGTTCCCTTTAGGCCCCTACAGATGCATTCATGAACAAGGAGAGCAACTGCAGGCACCTTGGACATCCTGTGAGTCCCCTGCACTGAACCTGCTTACCCCAGAACCACGGGAAGAACAAGAAATAATACAAAAATCAGTGACCATTAACACTGCTGACAACACACATGTTCATATAGCCACAACTCACTAATTTCAAATGAGCAAGTCCCCACACCCTAAAATGATCTCTGAAAGACATGACATGAAAGCTGACTGACTTGACAGGAGAAACTGGGGCACTTATTGCTGCTGACTGTAAAAAGACAACAAATGGAAAGAAAACAGAGGAAATATTTATTCTTTAATATCTTCAAGCCACAAGAAAAGCCATAGGTGTTACTCAGTGTAGGTAAGAAGTGTGTAGACAGACTGTGATAGATCATTTGGTGGTGTCCTCTGAATATCCTATCAAGATGAAAATCCTATCAACATTTCCACCTCCCCTAGAACTTGGCTGCTTGCTATTTGTTTTATATGCTACATAAATTTAGCAGAAATCTCTCTGTCACGCCGGTCACATTAATCCATCAAGGAGCAAAATAAGCATCTTGAGAAAGGCTGATGCATGACAACAGTAGCACTTCCACTGTCCAAATTTCCACCTGCTCTCCGCTTGATCTAGGTAACAAAGAGTCAGCATTGGCAAATGGGTTATAATGAGCAGCAATTGCACTTTGAAATGTACCAGGGTTTGAGACCCCTGGGGAATCCAGTTCTGTTCCTTTCTTTTCTTTTTTTTCTTTTTCTCTCCTCCCTTGCTTGCCTGTGCTTTTTACCACAACAAATTCCATCAGTTGCATCCTGTTTTCACTGCTGTATTGGCCAGTTATATCCACACCACAGCACCCACCACCCCTGCAGACAGCTAAACTGAAACTTCTTGATCTTGTAACACTGAGATACATCCAGCAGCCCTCATCTCTCAGCAGAAAGAGCAGATTTGGTGACCAAAACCTGACTCATTTCACTGTCTCAGTGCTAACCTATACCTCCTGTCTTCCAGAGTGACTCCTACCAGAGGAAGAATTTAACCTTCTACTGGTGTTTTCTAAATAACTGCTTCTGAAAAATACAGGAAAATACATCCACCTGAAAATAATTCTGCAACACACACAGTTGTCCCTGCTGAATTCACAGAGTAGATACTATTTCAACCTGGAAATCACAGCTTAATTATATTTTTGGGTGGGTGGAAGGAATTTGATGGGAGATTTCATTTAGGAAACAATCAGGTCTCAGTTGGGTTAGAAATCAGGATATTAATGTTCTTCATTTTAATTTTCCACTCTGACTCAGATTCCCACTGTTTGAATTTGAGCTCAATTTGTTCTGTTCATTATGAAGAAATCCACATGAATTTGACATTAAACTGATTACCTCTGAAAACAGTAGCAATAATTTCCCTTTTTCCTGTGTGTGTTTCAGATTAAGTCTGTGGTTGATATAAAAACACAGAAGAGAAATAATAAGGCAAAGGGAAATCAAGTATTTATTCTGGAACGCTACCCAGCAGAGGAAACATGCAATGGCACTTACGCATTTGGGAAGAAAAAGCAAGGAGGAGGGACAATCAATATCCTCATTTCCATTTCCCATTTCAGCCCATGTGCATGGGAGTAAATAGGGAATGAACACGGCTTTCCTAGTCAGGGATAATATCTGTTGTGCCAGTACTGGGAATCTGAGGGCTTTGCGATGACTCTGATGGGGTTTGCTGGCAAGGTCCTGCTCCCTCACGAATGGACCCTTAGGGACACATGGATGAATGTGTATTTAAGACTTACCATCCTTCAATAAGAGCAGCCAGGGGTCCTGGGCTCCAGTCTGCAACAGCTTTTGAGGTCCTTATGACCCCCAATAGGCCTCAGTGATGTCGATGAGACCCACCAGGAAGCCACAGCCCTGCTTGGCTCTGAGCACGCAGTCCTTGCCTTGTGTCTGTCACCTGGCTGCATCTTGATCCTGGATTGTAGCTCAGTTTACAGCCCTGTATCTCCAGGTGCTCTGGGCTGGACCCTGGACCAGGTTCATCCCCTCACCTTGTCCAGGGCTCCCCCTCCTGGCTTAATCCTCTGTGGCACGATCAACCATCACGGAGGGTTTGGGTTGCACTTGAGTCCCCCTCAGCTCCCTCATGAGCTCACAAGGGTGTTCTCCCTCATGAAACAGCTCTGCTCTTCCAGCTCCTTGCTGTTTCTTTTCTTTCAGACAAGTGGAGCAGCAATGCAGACCACCAAGAGGTCCCTCCAGGAGACCTACATAGATGAGGGTGGTGGGGATGGTGAGCAGTACTTTGAGGGTGGATGGACATAAAGCATATGTATGTATGCATATATACATCTAGCCAAAAGACAAGAGATGTACATACACCTGTTTCTATAGCAAGACCGCTATTGGGATAAACTATTAAATGTCTAGTTTATAAGCTAAGAGTCAGAGCATTACAGCAGGAGAACAGCACTTGACCCAACACAACACACTTCTGGAGCAGTTTCTATTCTCTATGAAATCCAGTGGCTTTAACCCTAGCCCAGCTGTTTCCCTGAAGAGGGAAAAACTACCATGTGCTAACTTGAATTGATATACACAACTCCATCTGAGCATTTTCCTTTAACAAAGAACTGACTTGTACCAGTGACAAAGTCCTTTGTCTCTGCTGCTCTTGAGCCTTACCAAAACAAGGAACAGTCCTTTCCTTAACAGATAACTTCCACTTTTCCTCTGAAAAAAAAAACCATCACACACATTCATACCACCACCTCCCTTCTCCCAGCTTGAAAATCTGAAGGGTAACAAAGTACCACATAGTTCATGATGATTTTTCTTCTCTGCCAGTTGTCTCATATCTGAAGAGAGACAGTAATTACTGTATTACCTCTCACCTAAGACATGGATAAAACAGGCTGGTGTCACATTGCTCTTTCGTTCTACAACTGCTTGTTTGCAAGGCTGGCTGAACTATCCCAGAGCTTTTTGACATTAATACTCCAAAGGTGCAAACAGACCTATCCCCCTTGACCCTGAGGCGGCTACCCCAAAGCTCAGGCAAGCTCTGTTGCTCTTCCTTCATACATTCCACTTTTCAGCCTTCAAAGTACTAAACTCCAGCAAACAATCCATCCTACATTCATTACTTTTGTACTAATTTTTCAGCACTGCATTCAAGTGCCTGCATTAAGATCACACACCAAACACCCCGCAAGGCAAAGGGAAACTTCTTTTTCCTACTTATGAGGTAATCAGCTTGATTCAGCTTTTACACCTCTGAAGTTTTCAGCACCAGGAAAAGAAATGCATAGCACAGGCTGGATGTGAAATAGATGGCAGAAGTATGCAGCCAGACCCAGGGTGTGAAAAATTTGACGGAGTTGCAGAGTGTAAGCAAGTAGCAGGAATCCCCCTGGATCCTGAAACTGAGACCATGTCCGTGGGGTGGATAGGCAAGCTCTTCATTCAAGAGTATAAAAGGAAATCCACAGCCAGTTTCTCTTTCCTTCCTCCTGATTTCAGTGATATAACAACCCCAAATCCACATCACTACTAAGCTGTAATGAGCAGCAAGGGGAAACAAAGACAGACATACTTCTTATTAATCAGTAATTAGATGCTACCTTCAGGAAATATCTGAAATAATTTTGTATCCAGAGTAAAGTTTTCATTACAGAACACATTACATCAGGCAAGTTTGGGGTTATGCCTAAAATTCCTGGTGTAATAAATGAGAATAAGGAAAGTAACATTATAGTCAATTAATTTGGCAGGGAGAGAGGGGAATAACAGATAAAGGAGAATATGAAGCTGAAAAGCACCACAAGCAGTGTGTTATCTGCTAAATCAGGAAAAGACTTAGCTGTATGGCTAAAGGAGGGATGCACTACCAAAGACACCATACTCCAGACTGACGCCCAGGAGGTTCATGAAGGAAGAAGGGATGAGATGTCACACAGAAGCCGGTCATCACAACGGATATATGGATAGCTAGAGTAGTCTTGCCTGGGATGTTACCATGTGGCAGGAGGCTGTGAATATGATGAATGGTATCAGGGAAAAACATGTTTCAGTGAGACAGTACCCCAGTTAGAGGATGTTTCACTGCTTTCTGCTCCCCCAGCAGAAACGTGAAAACTCAGTGCTGGCCCAGGACATGGAGAAGTGGAGTTAAGCTCCAGGACCTGGATGCTAGGACAATTGTGGGGACGAAGTATCATTTTATTCCTGTTTTAGAACACAGAATGCTCTCTGAAGGCTCTGGAGAAAATGCCAGCACATAGAATATTTAACTTGGGATAATGCAGATACTTTTGTGCAAAAGGTGTCTAGGCTGGGAGGGCTGGAGTGAGAGTTTTGAACAGCAATGTGATCCTGTTGTATCAACCTCAGGCAGGGAAAGCAACTGACCATACAGTTCAAGGCTCACATTTGAATCCTCTGAGCCTTAATAGCATGCTTGTAAAGAAAACATTCATGAAACAGCTCCTTTAAAGATGATTGTATATGCAAATATTACGAGTAAGACAAGAACTGTGAAAAACGCATTGCTCCACTGCTCTGTTCAGGCTGCAGTTCTCTGCAGAGTTTTCTCTGTGAAAAGCCCTAAGACCACAAATGTTGTTTTCCAGCTGAAATAAACAAGATAAAGGGAGAAATACCTGGAGTCCAGGGCAGCGGGATTACTGTTGATATCGGGTGTATTTCCATATGGAACTGACCATCTCCAGTAAAAATGTTTTTAACCTCCACTTTGCCAATACTCTTCACTAGAAAAAAAGCCCCAAAACCCAGCAACAACAAATACTGTGTCTGCCTGTGTGAAAAAGAGGGAGGACAACTGCAGAATTGTAAAACTTACTCAAGTCACTTCAGTGCTCCACCTAAAAGGCTTCCCTTCTAAGACACTAATCAGGCTGCTTCTATTATGAGAGACTCAGGCCCTTCACCTCATCCAGCATTACACAAGGAAAATAGCTGGATGAAACCTGCTTTGAAGGTGCTTCTCCTGGCAGTTCATTTCCAAACTGACCTTTAAATAAGAGGCACATCTAGTAACAGGCTCTCACCACACTGGGAGAGATTGTCCACTTGAAACCTCTTTGCTTGTCCCAACTGACAGTCATACTTCCCTCTTCGCACAGAAAAAAATGCACAACAGAGACGCCTCTCTTTTGCTAACAAACCTGGAAGATCCTGTTTACTAAAATACATCCCTTGGTAACCTCAGCTGCATCAGAGAGCAAGTTCAACCTCTGTGCTAACTAAAGGAGCAAACATTTCACGCGTAAGACATTTTGGTTTGCCACTGAGATGGAGCAGTGAGACAGCTGAGGGAAACTGTGGCTCTTGCTAGAACCTTTGTATGACAAAAATTCCCCCCCTACATTAGACCATGAGAAGCCTGGCTGCTACTCTGCAATCCTTAATGCAGAGACAGAGAGAGATTTGAGGGCAATGTAAGTGGATAAATCAGGCATTTGTAGTAATGGAATCTTATAGTCAACCTTATTAATGAATCTTCAGTTCAAAGGGAAAATATCCTGACACAAAAAAGACCAGTGAGCTGAAGAACAGTACAGCTCCATGTTACACTGCTTTCCCCCTCTGCACTGATTTGGGCCGTGTGTGTAATATTCAGAGAACAGAACCATATACCCCTAGTTCCCCCAGCATTCAGCAGTCAGTATCACTCAGCACAGACAAAATTCTTCAAGCCTATCCTCAGGCAAAACTCATCCTAAAATGAGTGGTAATTCTGTGGGAATAAAGACTGAATAGGAACCAATGGCCCAACTCAATTCTCAGTTGAGCTCTGCAGAGCAATCCTCAGTACTGGAAATATACTTGATTTTCATTATCATGAGAGAATACCTAGGCCCAGAAATCTCAATTCGACTCTCTCTTAGTTTCAGCTTCAACTGGACAGGTAACACAAAACAGAGTTTGGCATCTGGTTGGTCAAGGTTAATTTATAAAGTAGCTGTACTGGAAGAGAAAGGAAACAATCTCTGAGGCTCTTTTTCTGGTATTCTGTTATTGCTACTTTCCTACAACTCCCTGAAAAACACTTGGTTTAAAAAAGCTGTTCATATTTCCTCTTGTGCCAGACACCACATTTTGTGTGGCACATACATTTCTGATAGCCTTTCCTCCACAGATGTCTATAAAGTTCACATCAGTCAGTTCTTCAAACTAGGTATATTAACACCAACACAGACAATTTTGTTCCAAGCACGGTTTTTCTTTACATTCTGCTGTTCACTTTTGCTTCTGTAAAATGACAGTATTGCTACATATGCAGGACAATCAGGACTCCTGTGATATTTAACACAGGCTGTACAGTGCTGTAAGGACCCATTTTCACTGTCAGCAATGAGGGCTGACACATGAGCAGCTTCTAGCCCTAGTAGTTTTCTGAGGGAAAGGGGAGATTTCAACTTAATTTAATTTCTCTCTTTCACTTTTCCTAACTTCCTTTCAGAAATGACAATTCTTGAAAAGGCATGTGTAGAAATAAAGAAAGAAAAGAAAAAGAAGGCAACAACCACTGTAAAACCACCTCCCATTTATCACTGTAATACTTCTTGGATGGTAGAACAGGGTCCAGTGACGTTTGGGGTAAGGAGGAAAAGGCAGGGGGCAAAGAGGCAACACATTTCAGACTCTTTAAAGCCATCAGGAGAGTTAGAGAGATGAAAAATAGTTTATAATTACCTCTGTTGAGTGAAGCTGAACTGTTTATATCTCCAGTAATAAAGGAAGACTCAGACTGCTTTCGAACTGTGTCATTCCACATCCTACGAATCCGGCTCTGAAGAGGGATTGAAGCACAGCAGGCAATGAATTTTTAGCAGCTGTAGAGAGGTTTCTTTCTGCCTCACTAAAGATGGCCACTGGCATGTCTAGCTCAGGATGAGACTTGCTTCTAGCCAGCTGTAAGCAAACAGTTGCTGTTCTTTTGTAACCTGCCTCATGCATGCCAGACCCTGCCAGACTTACTACGAAACACAAATGCCTAGCACAAAGAAAAAGTGTGTAATTGAATTGTTTACATCTTCATTTAAAAAAAAAATACAAACATGCATGAGAGAAACCCAGACCCCATCCCAGCTACAGGTGTACCAATATAGAACCAAATAATGGAAAAATAAACCACACACAGAAGCACATGTGCTTCTCATACTCAGACAAATTGTTTCTTATTTTTTATGAAGTGTAACCGAAGATTTGATTGGTATCTTGGTGTCCCTGAATGAACAGAAGTTTTCTATAGCTATTTTCCATCTTGGGGATTTTAGGGGGGCAAAAAAAATTCCCCACAAATGAATGACTTCTGTTCCCATACTGAAAAATCTGTGATGGTTTTGCCATCTGTGGTATAGCTTCTGCTACTGGCAGAAGTGTCCTGAATATGTTGGCCTTCTGATTTGTTCCTCAAATATGCTGTGAAGTATCTGCCTCTGTGGCATTTTCATCTCTGTCTCACTCCTCCTCAACTAGACCTTGAAAAATATCAAAAAATCAGCCAAAATGCATCTTGTGAGCAGTTCAATCCCAATCCCTGCATGAAGATGACTGGAGAACCTAGGTGTCCCACAGAAACTCTCCCTCACCTCACGTCTGTGACTAGTGGACGTTTTCCCTGGCTGTGTGAAACTGATGCAAGGTGGTCTGGGAGACTGGGAAGCCTTTTTCCCACTGTGACAGATCACATTCTTCTTAAGCACCAAAAGTCCAGCGGTTCGCAAAGAGATTTTATCCATGAGAAATCTACCAATCATACGGTCCCAAGCTGAAAAGTCTGAGATTACTCATTGACCATGGAATAAAAGCATCTCCCAATGAGGCATTAGCCTCTGTAAATGGAAGTGCCATGTGACATGAGGCTCATGCCTTTTCACAGTAATTATTTTCACCTGGACATTTAATTTATTGTATTTCTCTGATATGATCCATTGTAGATTAATTATTCTATTTTCTGTGTGCGTCCCAGAGAATAAAGGGATCTTAAAAGCTTTCCTTCTCATGGTCTTGTCTGTTTAAAGTTAGGAGCCAGATGTTTTGAACAGCTCAGACTGATCTACTCTTCATCACCTGTATGAGGTTTCTCTTGGCTACAGCAGGTCTTGGGAACCTCAATCCTTCCAATGCGCTTCTGCAGGCAAAATAATCTTCCTTGGGGCCTCAAACCTCACCTGCCACAAGGCAACTGCAGCCAGAAGACTCAGCTCACTTTCAAAAGGGCTTGTTCTCTTGTGCTGGGACTGGTGACAGGAGGGACCATTAAAGTAATTTCTTCCTGGAGAGGAGGGCACCAGCACAGCAGCTAAGTTAAGTACAACTAGAGGCTTTCAAATCAGCCACCTAAATGCTGCTGGAGACTGTGAGTTTTGGACATTACTGGGATTTGATGGCCTACTGGAGAGAGGTTCTATATTCTATTGCTTTTATTTGCTCTGCATAGCTACTAGACCTCTGAAAACACCAAAGCGGAGCTTTTGGATGACATCTTGGAAACCACTGCAAATAAATAATGATTTGCTCCAAGACATAAATTGCAAATTAGGTTTTCCTGGAAAGTTATAAGCTGTTAGTCACTGCATGTCTTTTAAAATTTAATAGTGGAACTGTCATGTATAATTACATCCATTACTAATACTGAATAAATTTGTGTTTGGTTTCTATTGATTAAGAAATAAGCTTCTTCATTTTATATGAACTCTTCATCCATAAATCTGCATCTCTACACACAAATTATCTTCAAAACTACTAAATGCACAAACTACAAAAAACCTGAATTTACAAGTGACCAAAGGCAACAAACCTGGTAGCTTAGTGAGACAGTCTGACCCCAATGGCTTGCCCTAAGAGGTCTATAAGCTAAGACAAATTGTGTGAAGCATGGAACAGTCCAAACCACTGAGTGTCAGAAAGCAAGCTCTTCCATTGGGAAGGCTGCTACAAGACACTAGTAGCCTTTAGGTTTTTTTTTCTACAAGAGGAATACTTGGTGCTTATAGCATCATTCTTGTACATGTTAATAAAGCATGTATACTGGAATGTAGCACAGCTCACAAAATGCTCTCACCTTCTGCTTCCCATGGAGAAATGGCAGGACGCTTTACACGATAACCACCCACCTGCCTCTGGAAGGCAAGTATGGACTTTGTATTCCCAACAGAACTATTTAGAAGGTTCTTGGAGAGACATTTAACTATCATCACATCTCAGAAGAAGCTACTGTGTTGAGTTCAGGACTGGAAGTGAGGAAAATCTCTGCAGGTGCACTGGGGAGAGGCCTAAGGCAGGTCCTTTGGTGCCAACAGGAGCTTTCCTCCCAGAATAGCTGAAAAGGGCCTAGGCATGGCATTGGGACACAAACAAATAATGTGGGTTACCTGTGAGCCTGTGGAATATCTTCCAGGTGTCCTTGACCCCGAGGTTTTTCCTGAGCCAACAGAACTCTCTGTACTTTTCCCACTACAGCAATGTGTGCGCAGGCATTTTCCGTACTCTTTCCGTACCTAGCCAAGTAAAGAGCGGTGGTGGTTAACAGGCAGCTCCTCCTCCAGCCCACTGCCTTCTGATTTTCAACACAGCCCCTGTTTTTTCCTCAGGGCTTTGTTAAAACAAAACCTGCTGCAGTGTGTGGGAAAGCAGTCAAGAACCCTTTGCAGCTGAGCTGGTGGCTCAGGATGTCACAAGAGACTGCTCCCATGCAGCAAAGCTGCTTGTTGGCACCAGCATCCTCTGAGGGACATCAAAGGAGCATGGGAGAAAGTGCAGGTACACGATTTATGACTGAAAATTAATATCATTGTGGATTTGATATAAACTAGCATATTGTCTCATTACAGTACAAAAAGTTATTGCTTCTGGCAGGGGACTAAGAAAAAAGAATTCCAAGAGAAACATATGAAAGCTATTGATTTTTTATAAAAGAAATGCTTCTTACAGTCAAATTGAAATTTGAGGAAACAGTAGAACCAGCAGCACTGGAGATTATATTCCCCGATGCTTCAGGGATGGCTGGAGCCTGCCTGTCCAGGGCACTGTGCAAGCCAGTCATGTTTTAAATGGGCATTGCAGCCAAACCCATGCCAACTCCTTTGCTTCACAGGAACAATGGTGGCTTGTGCCAGGACAAGATCTAACTTTCCACCAAGCTTCAGGTGTGATATTTTACGGGCAGCAATACCCAGAAACCAGATGGGACAGGGCTGAAGGTGAGCAGACTCTACTGAAGAGCCAAAAGAGGGTCATGTTACCCACTGACAGAAAAAGCCCCCAAACCATCATGCATGTCCAAAACACCAGTTGAAATTCCTTGAAGCATACGGTTAACTTTAAAATTTTGCCAAACTCTCCATGAGCATTTCACAACTCTGTGAAACAACTGTTTAAATAGAAAATTACAGCTTTTTCATTAGGCTCTTCCTTAAGCGCTTGAGACAAACACATACCACAAGTGCCCAATATGCTCGAGTGCCTAATCAATCCTTTGCTGAGAGAAAATAATTCAATTGCTTTAATTAGCCACCCACTGCTTGCCTCTCTGCAGCATTTTGCCAATTTTCTAGGCCATGATAGATAGGAAAGAAAAGAATATTTTTTTCTCCTTTTAAATGATACCTCCCTCAGGTCAGAGAGATGCATCCACCCCACAGCAAGGTACCTTGCAGTGGTAAATCTGTGGTAAATCAGTAAATCAGGAACAATTCCACCGTCATCAGTGGTGGTTTAAGGGTGTAAATTGGCTTAAGACTGAAAAGAGAATGGTTCTGTCATGCTGACCAAGAACCCCATGAGCCAAGGAGGCTGTGGAGCGGTTCAGGCACGCTGGGACTGACCCTTTGTGGGGTGCATTGAGGGTGAGAGGATGTACCAGTCAGAACGGTGCAGAAATTCAAACCCCTCACAGAGAGGCACCTGCAGGTTTAATAAGCAATGGTGATACTTCCTACATTCTTACTATCATCCTGCCTGGAAACTCCCTTGCTGAAAGGTTTGGGATCATCAGCATGAAGCTGCATCCAGATAAAGCTTTTAAGCTTCTTAAGATGGACAGATTTGAGATGCAACAACGTGGACAAAACTCTTAACCCCAAAATTCTTTGTTAAGAATGACATTTACTCACTGCTCTGCAAATCCTTCCAGAGGCATCACTTACAGAGCTCAATTTTTATGATGATTTTTGATTGTTTTCATGGGCCAGATCTCCCTTGCCTGTATAGGAAAATGTAACAGACAAGCAAGCCTGTGGCTCTCAGATGGAGGACACAGACCTGACTTTACTCAATAAGCCATTACACCAAAAGATACTGGTTACCTTGAGAAACTGGGACCAGTATATCCACATAAACTTTCCCTATGTTTATATTGGTTCAGTAAACTGCCCTTTGAAGCTAAGATGTACATAGCAAATTATCAGCAGACATGCACAGAATTGGAGAGCTCTGTACTAGTGAATTAAAGCAGAGAACAAAAAGGCTTTTAAAAATACTTATTACTGATTATCAGAGACTGTAAATTTGATCTACATAAACACAGAATTTTTATTCTGTTGGGGTTTTTTACCTCCCCTCCCTCCCTGAGTTTATCTAAGTTACTCTGCTGTTATCTTGTGAATGTCAATTTAGGCATACTTCAATTTCTACCAAGAAGTACTTGCTGTGCTTGCTTTGGGGAAGATTTCCAAAACACTGTATCAGACCCAAGCAATACAAAGGCAAATGAACCACGGCAGAGAACAGGTCTTTGGCTCTTAAAAAAGCAGGGGAAGCAGCCCCAATTACATCCCATCATCCCACATATGCTGCCACGGAAAGGGATAATTTCCTGCAGGGACTGCAAATGATGATGTAAAGCTCCACTTCGCTGTGAGCACTCAGCCACATGAGCACTTTCATGGATTCTCTCCCATCTCACACTGGCATACAAGGAAGGAGAATCTGGAGAAACAGCAGTCAAAGCCCTGTTACAGGGCCCTGCAAACTGACAGCTGGCTTTTCCCTTGCCTCTGACACATCTGCCAGGGCCCTGGCATGTGGCAGTGGCTGCTGAAATGCCACTGTCACATGTGCTTGTTACAACCTCATTCTCCAGCATCTTGCTGGTTTCCAGTCTAAATACCACCCTTATTAGGTGCACAGAGATAAATCTGTGTGATATGAATTCAGGGCACACAGAGGATGCTACCCTGTGGTTGTTAGGCAACAAAACACCTCGTTACCACCTCTCTTGCTGCTAGGAACTGTCTGTCTTACCTTTTTCTGGAGGACACAATGGAAAATGAATATAAACATTCCCTGCAGAGAATTGAATATGGTGAAGAGATACGCCATGATGACTGTGCTTTCATTAATATACATGAGTCCGAATGCCCAGGTCAGTCCTAATAGGCAGAGTAGGGCTATTGCACCTATAACCCAGGACCTGTTAGGAGAAACAGAAAAAAAAAAAAAGAACAAAAGAATGGGATCGGTTTTTCATCTACACAAAAGAAGGCATTGTCTACAGCCAGGAAGATTTTGCCCCTGGTTTTAGCAAAAAGAAAATAGCGTATCAAAGTAAATCATAGGGAGCTTTTGTCTTCAAGCTGAACACAGTTTACAAATCTTCAAGCTTGAGGAAATACAAGGAAATGGAAGTGTTATGAGCATAGAAATTTATCATAACCAAAGCACATTTGTAACCACGATGTCTCTTTTCTTTTTTAAACATGTAGAAGCAGTGTGCATGTAAATGACATGTAGATGTTATTTCTGCAAATGGAGGAAAAGAAAATAAACCAAATGAAATGACAACTCTGATTGTCACTTTTTTAAGTGTCCACTGGTTTCACAGGATTTCCAGCCGGATTAGCTTCTTGATTTACACTTAACACCAAGACACATGTATTGCTGCATTTTAGCTAGTCTCCCATATGCCTGTAAACCAGATAAACAGCTACAGGCAGGTGGGCAAGCCTTCTCTGCTTGCCAGAGCCACTCCACACAAGGATCTTCTTTGCAATGCTGCTTCACACTTCTACCCTGCGATGAGGGGAAGTGTGTAAACTCGTACAGGCACTCACACACTGCATCTGCTAACGCAGTAGCTGCTGCCACACTTCTGTCTGGAGAAAAGGAGGGACAATCCTTGCTCCACCTCAGGAGGTCAGTGGGAGTAGAGGTGTAACCACTGCTTGACTCCAAATGTTGTTTCAACAAATAAGGGGAGCAGGTTTTTGCCTGCTTTCTCCCTTTCTGCCTGGAAAACAGAGTTGGGGACATGGGATGAGAGCTGCATGTTAGGGTTTTGGGTGTTTTCAGGAAAGCTAGAAGCTCTGCTGGGATGGCAGGAGTATTCCATGTTACCCTGCTAAATAACATTTAGTCATCTCCTGAATTACCTTCTTAAATTCTCACCTTCAAATACCAGGACAAGAGATGAAGTGTGAGAAGCAGCATAGGAGCTCTGTCCTTCTCCTAGCCTAGTTTTCACATGATACATTACCTACAACTTCAAGGGAATTGCTGCTGTACAGGGGAGGGAGTCAACTTCTAGCTGGGAAGCAAGAAGCACCTTGAATATCTGTTTGCCCTTTATCTGAAGGCCTTGGTATTCTTCTGCCACCCCCTGTTATGATTAGGTGTAACATCATAAAAATGAACGCACTGATATCCAGTTTTTGCACTCCTTCCTCACTGTTTAGCCCATCTATATTCCACATCAGAGAAAACTGCAGTGAGCCAGCACCTCTGCTTCCTCATCTGCCCCAAGGCCTCCTGAGGTGCCACAGGGCTCACAGGGACAAAGACCTGCCTGTGTTTCCAAGCCCCTTCAGCCTTGTGGGAATGTGGCCTGGGTTTGGACTTCATCTGCTAAGCAGAGCACAGGGCAAAGGGGGAGAAAGATGAAGCATCAGCAGCTTGGGGGAACAAAGCAGTCCTGCAGAGGTCAGACAGACAATCTCTGCTAAGGAGATGCCATGGCAGCTACAGCCTTGAATCCTTTTCCTTCTAGCAGGTCTTGTCACAAACAAAAGTATACCAATGTCGTATTCGAGTCTTTTGTTTGTTTTATTCTCTTTTTTCTTCAGGTATTAGAATGAAAATGCAGCATTAAATCTTCCACTGAAGTTTATAAAATATGTATTATTTAATCACATGACCAGAAGAGCTCCCTAAGGCAACTGCTTATTAAGACAGTTCTTTAAAAATCACTATTATGTACCTAGCAGACCAGAACAGCTCCTTTGAAGCATTTCCAGTCAATCCCACTAATAAATATTTAGTGTGTTGCAAACTGAAAATACACTTTCACAATCCTTCAGAAAGGTAACCACTAGATAAATTTCACAGCTTTAGTCACTTGGGATATTTTTCTCCCCAAGATTCCACCATCAGTGAGAGCATGTTATTGTCCTAGTTACATGCCAATTAATAAAATACAAATAATTTTCTTTTTCACCAAAAAAAAGAACAAATTAAGTGGAACCCCCCTCTTTTTTTTTTCTCTCTCCTCATTTCTCATCCCAGATAAAAGCTTCCTGTACTTCCAAACTCTTTTAAAAATTATTCTCTGAATATCAGAAAAGTATTGTGCTCTGAAGCACAGCCCATTCTTGAATCTGATTAAAGGGCCTTTGGCTGCAGAGCTATGCATGAATGAAACACTTATTTAGAGAAGATATGCTGCCTTCAGTGATGGAAAGGAATCTGTGGGTTAGAAGACCTCCACAAGTGCAAACTGCACACATTAACAGTGTTATGCCTCAGAAAACAAGACCCGGCGATAAAGAGGACATGGAGATCACTTTGAATAGCTCCTTCCTCAGAAAAAAACAGAACCAAGCAATGGAAGAGAACATGGGGATGGTGCTGAAAGAACAAACACAAAGGACTCTTCACCAGAAGAACAAACTGAAAGTCTACTGCAAAGTTGATTTGCTTCTATTTTGTGTTACAGCACATTAGCTTTTTGGTTGCAGGAGAAAGAGCGCAAATACCCTAAGGTATGTAATTTCTAGGCATTTTTAGCTTTCTTCATAGGTTTGGTTTTTTTGTTTGTTTGTGGTTTTTTTTGTTGTTGGTTTTGGTTTTGTTTTTTTTTGGTGCAGCTTGAGGTTTTTATCTTTCTCTTTGTACAGACTTGCTACTGTTTTTCCATGGCTTTTCTTTCCTGTAATGGAGGTTTATTTCAATAAAGAAAGAAAAATATCCATTTTTTGGAACACTTGAAAATCAGTGGTTTACAATTAGGGACAATTAGGAGGTACTCCAATGAGTAAGGAGTCTCCAATCCACCAATGCACACAGATTTGCTTTCACTACTCCCATTAACTAGGAAGGGAATCATGTGGTATAGCAGCCATGCACCTTTTTCAAAATTTGCTTCTGTATTTATACTACCATAAAGAGTCTCAGGCAGAGCACAGTTGGTAAAACAAGTCTGTACTATACAGGATTAACTTGGGAACTTTCACCTTGATTTCAAGTAACATCCAATTAAATAATATAAAGCAGATAAGGTGACAATTGGTTGGCAATACACATGCAGCACATTTACTCTGCACCTTAGCTGTATGCCCGACCATTTTCCTGCACAGTTTGCTCTTCTGCCTCAAAAGCGAATGACAGAAGCTTTAATGATTTTTCAATATCGATCTGACAGCTGGTTCATGAGACCACACTGATAAATGAAATTTATCAGCCATTCAGGTCATTCTTACTTGATGAAGGGTCTGTTATCCTCATAGCTAAAGAATGCATAGACATAAAGACAAGAACACCAACATTAGAAATATAATGACATAGAGAATAGAGTTTACTGCTAGTTCCCCTCCCTTCTCCCACCAGCCATCACTAAAACCAAAGGTGGACTGGCACCAGGTGTGCCTGGAACACACCAGCCATTCTGGCTTGCTGCCCCAGGGAATTGAAACATAACTGAGAATGCTGGATTAATGCACAGAAGCAGGCATGGCTAGCTGTGTGCTGCAACTACCCCTCCTGGCTACCATCCCACAGCTGTCAACTGACTTTGAAATATCTTTCAAATGTCATGGCTGTCCCTGGAGAAGACAAGTTTTGAAACCCCAGCCTAGCCACCACAGGTGGCCTTCAAGTATTCAAGTGGTAAAACTTCACCACACCTCCAGCATTCTCTGCCTGTGGGGCTGGAGTGTGCTACAGGAGTATCCTCACTGCCTTTTGACTTTTCCCTAGTGTAACTTCCAAGTTGTCACATTATGAGTCAGACTGCAGCGTTCTTGAGGTAATGGCATCAGGATCTTCTAAAGCCCTGGGTGACAAAGCATGGCCCTGTTTACTGCCATTTCATGGGGAAGCCTTTGTCAGGGTGAAAAGCAGCTCACTGCAGCGATGAGAAAACCAAGCTGGATCGCTCAGCTCCTGTCACTGTGGGGACACAAGATTAGTCACAGTCATTCTCCTAGTGTCCCTGCCCTTCTGGGCCAGACTGTGTACCTAACCCCATCTGTGTGGCAGGCAATGTGCAACAGCTCCCAGGCCTCCTCTCCCTACTGACTTGGAGCTTTTGAACCGGCCATCCCTCACAGAAACCCCCATAGGTGCCAGAGATGGAGGATGGCTCAACATGTTCATCTCATTACCCCTGTCAACCAGGGCCAGTCCATCCTGCTGAGACCTCCTCTGGTCAATACTGGCAACCTGCAGCTCCCCTACAATGCAATTAAATTAAATGATGAGACAATCTGGAGCTGTCAGCCCAGCAATGTGGGCAGGAGCAGGGCCTGGATTTCTATTACTGTGTTCACAAGTATGCAGTTTTTATGGTAAAGACTTTATACTGAAAAGCATCCAGCACTAGATTATAACAGTACAGAATTAGAGATTTTTTTATGTTGCTCTTACTATCCTGACCCTCACAAAATTTTTCAGCAACCCATAACAGCATTTCTTCAAGGCAGCTGAAGGTTCCATTTCATCTTTTTTACAGACAAAATGCAAAACTGGTAAACTTGGATTCCCTTTGAGCTTGAGGATGACACTCCAGCTCAGGAGAAAACCCCCCAAAAGACCCTATTTTCAACATGGATGTGTCTACAACCCACTGCCCAAAGCAAACCTGCACCTAAAGAAGTGAGATTTTCAGAGATGCTTAACTCCCATTTTAATTCTCTGCATTCAGGGGCCATAGAATTTAGTATCTTATATCTCTCATGAAATACAGTCCTTTTCATTTCACCAACTCAAGTGTTGTAAGAAGCTTAACTCTCAAGTTAGCAATAATTTCTGACAAAAATTACTTCAGAATGTTTTGGTTTTTTTACCCCTGGTGAAGTCTGTGAAACCTATCAGTGCCGCAGTAATACTGTGTCATTATCTGCAATACATAAAACCCATCACTTAGACAAGACAAAAGCCTTGGAAGACAGCCTCAGTTCCCCGAAAAACTGAGATGCTGACTGG
>VWYI01029441.1:4094-58301 GCA_013399455.1 Anthoscopus minutus
CTTCCTTCCCTCCTTCCCTCCCTCCTTCCCTCCTTCCCTCCCTCCTTCCCTCCCTCCTTCCCTCCCTCCTTCCTTCCGCGCTTCCTTCCGCGCTTCCTTCCGTGCTTCCTTCCGCGCTTCCTTCCGATGAAATAGTGGCAATTTCTCAATAGTACATAAGTGTCTTTCTAAGGAAATATCCTACCCGATCTACAGTTGCCTCATTGAGATGCATATTGTATTATACTATTGACACTAAAATCTAGCTCACTGAAAGAAGTAGTGGCTTCTTTGAAACATTAGATTTTCCTTTGCAAGGGAGCTCTCTTTCCTTACTGCGAGTTATGTAGAGCGACCTAGAAGCTCGTTCTGTTAGATCATAACATAAGAAAGCATAAGAAAGAGAATGCATCTTTATCAGCCTCTTATCCTGGGAAAACCATGGAACAGAGATCATTACCACAACATTTTATGTTTTGGCCAGTATAACTTCTTGTGCTTCTCAAATCATCAAAATCAATATGGTTGACTATAATACTGGCAAAATATTTAAGAGTTTTGTGGTAAAAGATAAGTTCTATTTCTTTGGAAAAGAAAGGAAGAGTGGGAAAAGAGAATACATAATGATTTCCCCTGTACCTTACACGAGCTGTGTAAAGACAAAGGCACACTGCTGCTCTTAAATTCAGGAGAGGACGTGCATTACACCTCAACTATTTCCAGAGGATTGTGAAGGTATGTCTAGAGATTTAAAGGCAAGGCAATGGCAATATTGCAAATTTAAATAGGGGACAAGCTTATCTGCTTGCTCCATATGAAGCAAGGTTGCCTTTCTCAAATGATAGATTTTGGTCACAGGCATTAGTGCTAGGCTTGTGACTCCTTCAGGCTGGTTGTCAAAGACCAGTAGTATGTATTAGTCTCCTTTCTATCCAGGAAAATTTTGTCTCATAAAAATGTGATTTTTCATTTCCATCCATAAGATTGGGGCTGGGCCATTGTTGCATACAAGCAACATGTTGCATATCCAAGTCCGCAAATTATGAATGTTTCAGTCATTATAATTGTTATTAATGCTAAGTGGTTTCTTTGTCGTATTTCTGTGATAACACATTCCCTTTGTGTAGTAACTGTTAATTTTTTTGTTAAAATATGTAAATGAATAGAGGTGCAAACAGACATGCTTCAGAACTACTTTGGGTAATCAGAATTTTCTTTTTCTGCAAGATATTCATGTTTCTCTTCAAAACTTGTAAAACCATACAATTTTCCATGAGTTAATTTCAATTAAAAATATTTTTTGCTGCAAGGGTTTTGGATTCCTATGAAAAATTTCTGATCTTTCTCATGGGAACATCCTCCCTGTATTTCCAACTGACAACACTGAAAGGCTCAAAAAGTGAAACAAAAAGTAGTAAAATTGTAAGAGTACTTCATTTTCTAGGAATTTGCATAATTAGGAGGAACACATTTGAGCACTCTTACATGCCTCAATTAACTCTCCTGTGGTTTCATGTAGAATTCATTCCAAATCAAAACACTAAAACTGTGACCTGAGTGGGCTGGGAAATTATTTTTCTTCCTCACAAATCTTGCTGGCATTGAAAAAAGAACGACCTTTGCATGAAAAGAGACATTAGCCAGTCACTGACGCTGTAAGTCATATAGAATGTTTTAGTTTCAGTTTAAAGATGAGCACGCTAATTACTCAGATATAAGTTTCAGTCTTGTAACTAGGTTCATCATAGACTAGTAGACTAGTAGTCTACAATAAAGTAGCAGTAAAGTAAAGTAGTAAAGTCTACTATCGTAGACTAGTAGTCTACAATAAATTTGCAGTGGATCTCAAAATGTCTACTGTGAATGCTTTAACTATCAGGTAATAAAGTCACTTTCACTGATCTAATCAACAACAAAGAATGAATTTTTAGTGGAAAACATAAAACAATAGTGTAAGCAAGCAGAAAAATGATTTGGCCATTCATGTTTGTGATAGGCCAGTCAGAGTTAAGTACTGTGTATCCCTTTGGTTAAAGGACAGAAGTGAATTTGTCATTTAGAAAATTGACAATTTAATTCTAAATTTTAATTGAAAATTAGAACATTGGTTATGTTAATAACTAATCTCCTATTTTCCATGAACATTCACTGCAAAGCACATGTTTCAACAAAAATCAAAATACCAACAAAAAAATTCTGACTTTGAATAAATATTTTCTGATTAAAATTATCAGCCACTTCAAAATTGAACAGTTAAGACAGTTTGCATGGGTTTTTTTGGGTCAGCCTCATTTTCAGTATAAGAAAAAAAAATCTCTCCATAAATGCTTACAATTTGATAATGACTGTCACTGAAATTTAATTTTGTGCTAGTTTCCTTTAAATGATATCAGCTTCTACTGTTAAAAGTTGCTAAATTAGTATATAAATCAATTCAACAGTGTAATTTAGTCCACAAGTATTTATCAAATGATCTCACCTTCTTTTCATTACAGTCCTAGGAAAACCTTTTTGTTTTAATCAGGAGAAAGATAACCTGTTATCCAGGCTTTTACTCTTTGCAATATATGAAAACATATTTTTAGCAGAGAACTTTAGTGAATTCAAACAATTAAATGTTTATTAGTAAAAGACCAAATAAAATTCTGAAGTAATTTGAAAAGTTTTGGCAGGATTTTTGTGTTAACTAGATATCTGTTCCTTCCTGGAGCGTGACTGCTGGTCATTGAAATGAAGAAATATTTCTTACACATTATTGATATATAAGGATACTGACTACTCCATGTCATGATGTAATTTTCTATATGGTTAGAAAATGATGTGAGCCCCTGGTGGGATTTATCTCATTTAGGCTTACATATCTACATTTTTATTTAAGGGTAAATTTGATTAAATGTAAGCATCTAGAATGAGATTCTTTGCACATTAGACTCATTTGAGTGCAATGACAACATCTCCATAGACTAGATCTAAGAGGATAATTTCAGAAATTGCAATATTCAGGTGAGAAACCCATAACAAGCTAGATAAATCCCAGAGCTTTTCCGTGGTATAAATTATCTACTTCAAGGTCAAACACTCAAGACTGCCTCCATGGTCAATAAAGTGATAAAGGCACTTTGAGTTGTCCGATTGTCTCTGAAAATTGACATCTAAAGCTCCTCAGGTGCATTGTAACCTGACAGTTTTACATGGTGGGTCCCTTAATTTGATCTAACTGTTCTTATGCCTATAAAAAAATTAAACATAACACGAATGGTGACTGTCCATGCTATTTATGAGATTAATGTCTGTCCTGATATATTTTGCAGGGAAGTGAAGTTACTTATTCACTTAAAAGAGCTGTCTGGCTCACAAGTAATCTGAATTTCCTGTATTTCAAATGAATTCTTGTAGAACTAGGCACATGATACTTATAAGATAGAAATCAATGGTTTCATTAATAAAAATAATGTATCTATGCAAGAAGCTGTGGAAAGCTCCTCTAGGGATTACCTGCACTGCAAGGATTACGATTATATTAAAGTCTATCACTAACATAGAGAGAGGATTAGAAGACAAAAGTTTGGGATGTTTTTCATCTTCTCATCATTGTCATGAGCAGCAAGATTAACTAATTTAATAAAACTTATTTTCCATTGATATATCTGAGCCCATATAACAAATATTGCTGGCACAGTGACCTCAGATAGAACTTTTTCTGCAAAACATATGGCTGCGTAATTTTTCCCATTAGGATTTTTAACCTACCTTAAATGTATGCAAATACAACACAAAAAGTGATGTAGCCATTTCAGTCTTTTGAGGGCCAAATTATGTCTCATGAATAACAAGAACCATTTTGTTCTTATCATGGATATCTAAAGATAGATGTAAAAGAACAGATCTTTCTGTACTTCCTAATAAACCTTATGTTCATATTGCCAAGTCATTCAGCTTTGGGCAGGACATATGGAAAATTAGATGACAAAAAATAAGTTTTTCCACTGAATATCTCACTATTAAGACATGAGTTCATAATCCAAAATAAGCCTAGGTCCTGCTGTGACAAAAATCGTATGTCCTACACATTGTGCATTCTGTGTAGCTATCCAAGATTTATGGTCCAAAAATAAAGCAAAAGAAAGAAAATACTAGAAAATATAAAGGAAATTAAACAGCTCTAATATTTTTTTCTTTTTTTTTTGTAAATGGACTGTGTAATATTGCAATTTTTAATATCATTTCAAATATCCTTCAGGTATTGATTCTATTGTGGCTCTGCTAGAAAAATAGCAAGAAAATATTTTAAAGAAGAATTATTTTATCTAGTGGAATAAAAATACAATGAGAATAAAACAAAAAATTATCAATTGAGAACAGTAATAAGTGAAAAATAAAGAAAATAACATTAGCAAATTAGTAAAATGCAAAAAAAATCTTTAATGATTTAAAATAATTATGGAATCAGAAATTATTAGTTTGGTAAATGCCTTTAAGAATATCAAATCCAATTCTTTACCCAGCACTGCCAAGTCAGATACTGAGCCATGCCCCTAAGTGCCACATCTACTCTTCTTCTAAATACTTGCAAGGATGGTGCCTCCATCGCTTCTCCAGGCTCCCTGTTCTAGTGCTTGGCAACCCTTTCCATGAATAAGTTATCCCTAATATCAATCTAAACCTCCCCTTGTGGAACCCTTGAGGCCACTTCCTCTCATCCTATAATTTGTTACTTGGGAGAAGAGGCCAGCACCCACCTGGCTCAAACCTGCTTTCACATTTTAGGCCCCATCATCAGAGTGATAAGGTTTTCCCTCTCTTTCCCAGGCTAAACAACCCCGGTTCCCACAGCAGTACCCCATAAGACTTGTGCTCTAGGTCCTCCATCAGCTTCATTGCCCTTCTCTGGACATGCATCAGCAACCTCCATTTCTTCTCCAAAGGAGCCCAGAACTCAACATAGAACTTCAGCTGTGGCTTCACCAGTGCTACAGGGGACAATCCCTTCCATGGTCCTGCTGGCCACACTATTGCTGATCCAGGCCAGGATGCCATTGGCTTTCTTGACCACCTGAGCAGCCTGGCTGATGTTCGGCTCCTGTTGACCAACTCCCCCAGGTCCTTGTCACCTTGCCTGTTTCCCAGCCACTCTGCTCCCAGCCTGCAGTGCTGCCTGCAGTTGCAAATGTAGGATCCAGCACCTGGCCTTGATGAACCTCATACACCTGGCCTTGGTCTATCAATCCAGCCTCTCTAGATCCCAACATATAGTCCTTGAGCAGATCAATAGTTGTTCCCAACTTGGTATCATCTGTAAAAACATTGAGGGTGCCCTCAATCCCCTCATCCAGATAATTGATAAAGATATTAAACAAATCTTATCCCAGTACTGACCCTAGGAAACACCACCAGTGACAGTCCACAAACTGGATGCTTAACATTTCACCACCATTCCCTGGGCCTGGTTATCCTGCCAGTTCCTCACCCAGGGAAGAATGTACCTGTCCAAGCTGTGAGCAACCAGCTTCTTCTGGAGAATGCTGTGGAAGACAGGGTCAAATTCTTTACTGGAGCATAGAGTAGACAGCTTCCACAGTCTTTCTGGAATTCACTAAGCAGCTCAACTTGTTCTAGAATGAGATCAGTTTGGTCAGCAGGACCTGCCTTTCATAAACTCATGCTGACTGGATCATACAGAAAAAAAAATTAAGCCACTTTTTTTTACAAAATTACCTCTGTCTGAAAGCTTGGCTAGAGTGAAAAGAGAGAAAAAGAGAAGGTTACAATAGTAGATGGGTAGGAAAAGCAAGCACTATTAAATCTGAAAAAAAGTTTCATGAAACTATAAAAAATGAGGGAAATCAACTGCTTTTTCAATCAGTGACCCGAATATTCAGGCTATTAGAATGTCTTTTAGACTAAGAGACTAAAATTCAGTTAATTGCTATGCTTTCTTGCTGTGTTTTTAGCTGGCAGAATAAAAGAAAATATTTTTGATTTGGGTCAAAATTTTATGACTGATATTTTAGTGCGAAAAATGAAATCTGCTCTTCACTTCCAAAAGAAGTGTTGAAAAGATCAGAGAATCAAATTCTTTCTTTCTCTCTTTCTCTCTTTCTTTCTCTCTTTCTTTCTCTCTTTCTCTCTTTCTCTCTTTCTTTCTTTCTTTCTTTCTTTCTTTCTTTCTTTCTTTCTTTCTTTCTTTCTTTCTTTCTTTCTTTCTTTCTTTCTTTCTTTCTTTCTTTCTTTCTTTCTTTCTCTCTCTCTTTCTTTCTCTCTTTCTCTCTTTCTCTCTTTCTCTCTTTCTTTCTCTCTTTCTTTCTCTCTTTCTTTCTCTCTTTCTCTCTTTCTCTCTTTCTCTCTCTCTCTCTATCTCTCTCTCTTTCTCTCTTTCTTTCTCTCTTTCTCTCTTTCTCTCTCTTTTTGAAAACATAGTTTAGAGTTATCTTGAAAAAGAATTAAACTTACCTAATAGTAATACATCGAATTTTGACAATACTTTAATGATTCATATTAATATGAGATAGAAATTCAGCTATATATTGACTACACTACCCAGTAATTACCTTACTGTGTCCTATCAGTCTCGTTGAGCAAGACAAGGGCTTGCTTTGTTATTCTCTATTGTCCAAATTCTGGAAATATTCAACACGAAATTCAGACAACTAAAAAGCAAAGATGGACACAGTTTCACAAAGAATTTTAAATACTAGGAAATTTCCCCCAGTATAAGACACTAAATCATAGTTAAATCTAGAACAAACACAGTTAGAATATAATTTATGTAAAGAGATGGAAATGGTTAACCATTCAGAACCTTGATTCCACCCAGCATGTTACCCAGGTCTAGTTGAATTTTTGTATCCATGTAAGTCACGCTGGAGGATGCAGCCCATCTATGATATTTTTCTCATTCTCTGCTTTACAAACTGGTACTTGATTTATTCAGCCCAGAGAAGGCTCTGGGAAGACCTTAGGCCACCTTCCAGTACCCAAAAGGGACCTACAAGAGAGCTCAAGAGGGACTCTTTAAAAGAGCATTCAGTGATAGGACAAGGGGGAATGGCTTCAAATTGACTGAGATTAGTTTTAGATAGTTAGAAGGAACAAATTATTTCCTGTGAAGGTCATGAGACACATGGATGGGTTTTTCCCCATCTTGGGAGATGCTCAAGGCGAGGCTGGGCAGCCTCGTCTAGTGGAAGATGTCTCTGCCCATAGGGGGAGGAGGGAGGGAGGGAGGAAGGCAGGGAGGGAACAAGATGGGACGCAGTTAGTTGATGGTTGGACTCAATGATCTTAGAAGCCTTCTCCAACACAAATCATTCTAGGATTCTGTGATCTTTAAGGACCCTTCCAACACTAATCATTCTGTGATTCAATTCTACGATTCCATTCTTCGTTTTATTCTGAAAAATTTTCACAAACATGCAGTACAGTTGCAAGGGAAAAGCTTGACAGGTCCTGCACAGATCTTACTTACCAGATTGTCTTCACACTACACAATTCGACTGTGATTTCTTCTCTGGCACAGGAACAGCCATAGTTCTGCTCCACCACATACACACCAGAATTCTGTTACATTTTAAACAGAGGTAAAAATTTTGGCTGTAATAATAGGCAGCAATTAAATGAATTGTTATGTATTTTAAGAATTGAAGGTCAGCTCATAATATGTCTTCTAAAGGAAAACAATATTGTGTCTAGGGGAGGCATGTGTATGTTATGCTTGTGTAGGAGAAAGAAGTTTTATGAGGGGAATTAAGATTTGTTTTAAAAAGACATGTTTCATAAAAATTACTTTTTGGTATTCAAAACTATAACAACAAGAACCTACTTCTCAGAGAGCAACTTGATTAGGATTGATTTCCTGTTTCTCAGGAGAGCTGTATTTCACATGTTCCTTCCTCGGTATGCTGGCTTTTAATTGTAAACATTTCTGCTAAAATGTCATATCTGGAGATATCTGGGGCAGTCTTCAGCAGTATAGCAAACACAGTGTGGTTGGAGGCATAGTCCTGTCAGGAATCATAATATATAGAGAGAAGTTGTGGAAGCTGATGGAAGTGTTCATCTTATACAGTACAACAGTAGCACATCTTGGAAACTGCCCATGGGAAATATTTAGCTAGAAATGTGTAGGGTATGTTTTTTACAGAAGTCAAATATTATCACTCAAAATCTCCTGGACTTGGAGTTACACTCTGGTTTTAATATCCTTTATCTGAACCAGTTGTTTACAGCCACCAGTTTGGACTATTGCTAGGCTATCTCAGCGATGTCTCAAACAAATTTCTTGCTTTTTCTCTCTAGGCCCTGAGTGCAGCAAGGTCTTGCTGTCCCGAAATATTTTTCTCTGTACTCAGCCTTTGCAACACTAAAAGCCCTCAGGGATTTAGTTGTCCCTGTTCAAAGTTTGCTCTGATGTGGTGCAGCCATGTAATCTTAGATCAGATCTCTGGAAAACAAAGCAATAAGAAGAGCTTAAATGAGCATCCCCTTGCCTGGCTGTTGATTTACATCATCAGTCCCTGCCCAAATTACGTCACAGGTTTTCCTGTGTCTGCATCTTGCTCATCCCTGGCCATGGCCTGCCTTACTGAATCCTCTCCCCAGCTTGACCTGGGACCTGAATTCCCATTACAGACCTGCCTGGCTGGCTGGACTGTGCCCAACCCTGCTCTTCATCACCCAACCAGACCTCTTCAAAATAAGTAAAATTCAAACAAGTAAAATTGTGTCCCTTGTTGAGGAGCCCTTGCTTCAACTCTTAGGTCTGCTTCCTTTCTGGAAGCTCTTTAACTCATGGGTGTGAAATACATTATTTTCGATCATAGTTATTTCATAAGTGTATTATATGAAAATCAGTCTCCTATTAAATTTGCTATTTTCTGTTTCACTGATGAAAAAAGTGCATTTTTTTATTTATTTAGTGTAACAAACTCTGCCCAGTATTTTAAGTTTAATTAATTTAATTTTAGAATAAAGTAAAAAATACACTTTCTTCAAGTATAGAGAAATCAGATATGAATGATGCCATAAACTTTTACTGGGTGTAGGTACATTTTTGAGTTTTCTTATCAGAACATTCCTGAATTTTGCAATATTTTTGGAGGTTGTGATGATTTGAGGTTTTTGGATGGAAGTGTAGATGCTTTCCTCCAGCAAAAGTGTAAGAATATCAATTTTTCTTATCTGAGAAAAATTCTACATTCTCTCTATGCATGCAATGATGCAAAGAGAGAGGAAAACTGATACCTCTATATTATAATCATTATTTGTGCTCATTGCATATCATTTCACACCTATGTGATTTAGTCAGGATTAAATTGTCTGTAAGAATTTTACACATACTATGCCATGAACTAAACAGCAATGAGGGGCTGTCATGTCTAGAAATGAAACTTGTTTGTGCTATTTCACAATCTTAGGTCAAAAACGTGTAACACAATTGATTTGAAAAACTGTTTTCCCTAAAATTATAATAGCAAGCAGTGTGTTCTTTTTTTGTAAGTGAAGATTTCCTCAGAAATCTTGAAACAAAGCTAAATTAAAAGACAATCCTACAGCATACAAGAATCTTTAGATTCTTTTATAAAATATCTTGCAGTGTTTTTATTGCAAGGATGTGCAGCCTTAGGCAGGATAAGAAGTAATATAAACTGCAATTTCTTGAATAAACTCAAGAAAATTTTTGAAGGTTTGCCACAGCATTTATTGATTGATCACATATTTATGCATCTGCAATTGTAAATTGACTTGTGTGTTTTAACAAGAAAATAATTTTTTTCTTCTCTAGGTCTCTTCTGATAGGAAAAGACAAGTTTTAGTTCTATCAGCATAGGTGGCAAATTTACCATTTCTGTTACATTACAAAAATGTGGAATTAGATTAAACAGGAAGACCTTACATCTTACTTTTGCAAAGTAAGTGCACAAACAAATATTTATGGCTTCATATTGAACAAACTCCATCACCACAGGGATAGATAGGTGTATTTGTCTTTTTGACTTCCTTAAATGAGCATACAGTTATGTTTTCAATACAGAGACAACTTAGCTGCAAAACCTTAATTCTTAATTCCCAAGTCTTTAATCTTTTCCCTGCTCTGTTCTGGGCTGTTCCATCCAGTCAGGCAGAAGCCAACAAAATGGGGATATTTTATAAATTTCTCTCTTTTTTTCATTTAAAAGGTAAAGAATATTGCAAAGTAGATTTTTTTTATTATATTATCTTTGCATTCTTTTTGCTACTAAAAGTTTTTGATAGTTGGAATCTGATGTGGTATCAACAAAGGAAAAAAACCCAGCAAACAAACCCAAAACTAGTAAAATAGACTATTTTCCTGCGGGTTTTCTATCAGAAATTGTGATGTGCCTGATAATTTCTAAAGAGAGTTTGCTACACTGCTTATTGAAAGAGACACATTAGTGTTATTGCTGATACACTGCTTACATATATTCATTTGACACATTTTTACATTTCATAAGAATTTCAATTGATTTTAGGTTTTCTGCAAGTGAAAAACAGGTCCTAGAGACAATTAAAAAGCAGTATTTTTCAGTCATTGCTGTGAAATCCAATATGCTCTCTGTCATAACGTGGTCATTTTATATCATTCTATCATTGAGATATGTGAGTATTCTATTTGCATTAAATGGAGAAAAATAATGCAATAAGGTGCAATTGCAGGTGCTTAAGAGCCAAAAGACAATCAGGTACCCAAGTCCAAAGCAGAATCCAGCTGATGAACAGCAATATAAGTATTTTAACTGTGGAACAGAAAATGCTGGACACTGTAGGGAAAAAAAAATAGACTTTAAAATAATCCTACTTTTCTTGTTCACTATATTCTCAGTGGCCAAATGTGACTAAATATGGATTTTGGTATTACTTTGAATGATCACTATTATCCCCTTGGCAGACTTTAGCCAAGGGGATAGCATGTTAGTAGGAAAGCTAACCAAGATGATAGCATGTTAGTAGGAAAAACTCCTGAGATGTGATACCAAAGAACATAAAAAGGCAGAATGAGTGCTGAAAAAGACAAAAAGAAAAAAAATAAATAAAAAGCAATTTCTTTTAAAAAATATTTTCAGAGCATACAGTACTAGAAATAAATAGCAAATTTATCCTTTAAATAAATACAGATGACACACTCTACACTACACTGTCTTACACTGCAGTTAGTTGTGGGGAGGTCTACTCTTCTCACTAAGGTTACTTATTTTGCCAGTAAATCCTGTCTATATTTGCACTCCAGTAGATGCTGGCATTAAGGAGAATCAGATGATGATTAGCCTAAAACAAAAGAATTTTAATAATGTTGTGATGGTCTGTAAAACATGAAAATATTTCTTGAATGTGGTAACTGGTTTGCATTATATTGGAATCAATGGGAGATAGGTATATAAAATTTCTCTTTTAGGATACATTCTTTTGTGATTGAAACTCTGAAATCTGTTTAACTTCATCATTCTGCAGATATATATGCCCTAAAGGGTGATTTTCTCTTAGAAGATAATGATGTTTGGTACCTACTCCTCCCAATCTATAGTGATGAACATCTCTCAAAAAACACCTTAGTTTTCCAGGGAAACATTTTTTATTCTTTTTTTTTTAAAGTTTTCAGATTCTCAGACTTAGCAGAGGTGCTGATGTTGTCTAACCAGAAAACCATTTTTCACTCATTTCCCTTAATTACTCAGGAGTTTTTATGCTCTTACTACTGACAATCCACATGCTGAGTGTTCATTTTCCCCTGAAAATTGTGTTTTTCTGGAATAAGTATAGTGGCTAAGACAGGGACCACATTTGAACTAGAAATGCTTGTCAGTGTGGCAATACTGGTTAGGGACCCAACTTTTACAAAATGTTTTCCTGAAAGCAACTGCATATTCATCAGGATATTTATATCACATAAATGGCTTCTGCTATTATAGTTTTCTTCATCTAAGCAGCTAGAATAAATAAGATCAGCAAGTTTGAGCCCTGCACCAATTACATCTATCTAAAAGACAAATATGCTCAGATCTTATCATAGTGGTTTGAATTCTATAAGCTTAGGTTATTGATATCTTCATATACAGCCAACAATGCAAAGGAATAAATCAGTTGAAAGCAGTAGATTAAATAGATGACAAATTATCCATGCTTCAGCAGTAAGCAAAGTAAAGCTTCTTTTGTGTCTATTAGGATGATTATATAACTCTGCAGTTCTTTATAGCAAATGTCTAATTATAAAAAAAGCTAGATTTTCTTCAGTACTCCCTACTGGTTTGTTATTATGTGAATATATCAGCAGCTTGCACTGAAGATGAATTGGGATAATCAAAACAGGCATCCCACCGGATTGACTTATTGGAACATTGCTGCATCTGACTGAGGCCTCACGAGGATTTATATCTCAAAGGCAAAAAGGAGGCAGCCAGAGATTGTATTTAGCTAAAGAACAAATGCCATGTTTGTGCCTGGTTGCCCCCAGAGTGTACTTTGTTTCTGAACCTCTGACATACTGGAAATAATGATAAAAACAGAAAGTCATTATAACAGAAAGTCATTATAAGGAATCTGCTTTGTTTAAAATATCTATTTTTGTGATGTTTAGCTTTGAAAAGTATTAATTTCCTAGCATAACTTTTTTGGTAAACTATATTGCTTATGCTAAAAAAGGACAGCAGAAAATGTAGTACAGTTTATATTATTTAAATTACTATGCTAATAGTAAATAGCTGATATTAGTCACCTTGCGAATTCAGAGTTACTCAACAAGTACAGTATAATTACTTTTTAAAACTCATCCCAGCTCTATTGTAAATCTTCAAATATTCTTTTAAGTATATTATTTTCCTTATGTTTCATTTTTACAACCATTCGTGCATATGCTAATTTTCATTTTTAGAATAGAGTCCTGTGAAAAGCCTAGAGCAGTTCCTGGTTGGTTTCTGCTCGTGTTCCTGGCCTAAGAAGGAAATTTGCATTCTCCTGCATCTTTCTTCACTTCCCACAGGGGAGACGTTAGTTTTCCTTGGTATGTCACAGCAATACCATAGAAAAATGACTTAATTGGAGAGTGTAACCATTCCAAAGCAATTTTCCAACTACTTCACAAAGCTTCATGAACAACAAGGAACTTAAAAACTTTCTTCTAAGATTGTTCCTACACCAGTAGAATTATTCTATTTATTCTATTCTTAAATATTTGCATTCATGTTTTTTATTTTAAAAGAGGATTAGGTTGCATATTGTTATCCCTTTTCTGACTGCCCTTGCATCAAGTAATTATTGTGCAGTTTTTGCTCTGCTTTAGATTATCTACTTGACAGACTATTTCTTTTTAGTATTTCTTATAGTAAAGATAGCAAGGACAAGTGGAGTGATTTGTCCAAGGTGACTAAGCAACCTAGAGCAGCAGTCATGCAGGTAAAAAAGGTCTTCTGAGACACAGGATATTTTATCTGTTGATGTGTTTAGCCTCTTCCCTAGAGAAAATTGCTGGTACTTTTGCCTTTTGTTGCTCTGCAGAACCAACACATCTCTCAGGGAATGAACCAGGCTTGGTTCCAGCTGGCACCTCATCAACCAAATTCCTAGCAGTCAGATTGCAGGGTCTTTGCAGGAGATGTGCAAGCCAGGGAAAAGCCAGCTTCACTTTCAGAGTCTAGGATGAGTTTGAGAACAGAACAGTTGGAGGGAAATACCACAGCTTTTTTACATTTGAACTGACAACAGAGCAGAGGTAGTATGGAAATCATTGAGAGACAATAAACAAGAATCTCCCAAGCCTTTTTTAATTATTTAGATTTTTATTTTGGGGCCAGTTAACAGGCAAAGCATCACTTTACAGACTGTAACAGCCGTGGTCTGTTACATTTACTTATCTCTCCATACCAGTGTACTAACTCCACACATGAGAAATTAAATCCTCAGGATGTTAAGGGATATTTGCCAAAAACTTCTACAACTCGCTAACTATATTTCTAATAATATTTTAGTAAAACAAAACAAAAAAGCAAAACTACAGTCTACTTTTTATTATATCTGTTGTTTGTTTGCTTAGAGATGAACAAAAATACCTTTAGGAAAAGTTTATCTGACGAATTTAGGTCTTATGTATTATTCATGAAAAGACAGCATATTTAATTATTTGTTCACTATTCATAGTTGATTTAACTCTTCATAAAAGTAAATGTAAAAAAAAAAAAAGATTAACTAAGAGATTGTTAAATCTTTACTTGTTTTCGAGGTAGGAAAAATAAAACATTAAATACTAAGTAGTGGGAAAAAGACCCAGGTGTCAGCAGTTTAGAAGCTGTTATAAACACTTTGTTTATCATTCTCTTATCACTTATGTTAGTCATTGCTCAGTGTAATGCATATTTCCTCTTTCCTGATATGTTTAACATCAATAGAGGGCAGTTACAAGCAATCTACTCCAAAGAAGGAAGGAAGAGAGTGGTTCTCTGTGGTTTTGGTTTGCTGTTGTTTTCCCCATGTCTGTATTCCAGATTAAATATGTCATGTGTCCCCCATCAAATTTGTGTGCTACAGGAAGAAATGAAGAACTAATTTGCTCTAAATGGGCTTGGGCAAACTCTTATTTTGTCAAATTAACTGGAATAGTTGATTTCAAATTTATGCCAACTTTTATGGGGTTTTTATGGTTCATATAGAACAGACTAGGCTTCATTTGGCATAAAGTTGCTGATAAGAACTTAATTCTTCAGGGGGCTTGAAGATAACTGAAAACAGCAGAACAGAAGCAATCTGGACTGGCACTGTACATCATTTAGCCACACTATTTTTGATCTATCACCAGAAGCCTTGCAGACAGTTTAACATATTGTCACACCAGGGCCAGATACAGCTTTGAATGAGATAATTGGAGGGCTGGAGACAATGTTGCCAGCCCTGTGCAGCTGCACCAGCATTGTGCTGATAGCACTATCTTGCTTTTGGGCTCTTAACTTAGTATTTCAGCTTGACACCTCATGGTACAGTGCAGACATGCAGTGTTCTGGGATCTGAATGGACAACTTGATTTTGACTGCATGCTAACAAAAGAGCATGAGATTTTACTTTGGTCTCTTAGATTGTCTTTCCTCATAGCTGGAACAGACAGATTTTTATCATTTTCAGTTTGGATTGTGTCTTCAGACAGATTTTTTTGACCATAAAAAAAGATTAGGACCAGATCTGCTTTACAGTTTTCTATTTTTTTTTAACCAAAAGGATTGGACTATTAGAGTTTTAAAGAAAAAAAAAAACAAAAACCACCAAACCAACACATTCTTTTTTATACAATAAAAAAAGTGTACTTGCTTCTTTGAAATGATTAGTGAAAGGCTGACAATGAGTTGCCATGAGCAATGGTTGCATTGCTACCAGTTATTTGGTATATACGTAATTATATATATATATATATACACTCATGATGTTTCAATGGAGATATTAAATATTTAATACTTATTGGCTGAAGTAAACAATCAATTGTAATTGAAATCACTTTAGGCCATTTATTCCAGGCATCTCTTCCAAACAAAATGAATGTTTTTAATCAGAATTGGCTTCAAAACTATTTATGAACAGAAAATTCAATTTTTATTATATAATACACTCACAAAAACATTTTTCATCTCCTTTTTGATGGGTTGGAAGCTTTATTGTGTCTGTGAAAAGGGTGTGTGGAATCACAACCTCTATCTGTAACTACTCATAGCCTTATGCTCACAGTGTTTGGTTGCTCATAAGAATCTGTGTAAATATTCATGAGTATTTTGTAACATGTTAGAAGCAGTGCTGTTGTTCTAAGCTAAAAAATTGGATGTTAGAGCCATGAGCAAGAAACAAGGGTCAGCAATGCAATCATCATTCTTAGAGATTTTGTCAGGAAAGCAGGTTTTAGCATGCAACTCATGTATAAACAAATTTACCAATAATCACTGCCTCATACTCTTCACAAATTATTTACTTTTTGTATTTCTGTCCAATTATAAAATCCAACACAGTGGTCAATACCAGCCTATTTTTTACTGTCAGTCACACTTTCTGGTTTTCAAATACTTCCTTTTAGCAGTGAGGGATAATATATGAAACACTGCAACACTCACATCTTATTGAAACATTTCTGCTTCTGCTAAATTGCATTACAAACATTTGCTTGTGTTAAAACCATTTAATATTTTGACTCTCCAGAAGAATAGCAGAACTATATCTGCAATAAATGTTGCATGTATCATACAGAAGTTACCAATTATGACAGGTTCAATACATTTTCCCATCATGTTCCAACTGCTATGGAAAAAGTTAATTGACCATTATCCAAAAACCTAGCCATACTTTCTTCAGTCTTACACAATATGTTCATCTCTTGGCACAGAATTTGATGAATTTCCAGCACTTGGCTTATATTCCTTCTCTCTTAGATAAAGTATGCATCCAAAATATTGAACCAGTCCTCTCATAGCTATTCAGTAACCAGAAGAGAGTTCTGCAAAATAACTGCAGTTTCTAGAACCTTTTCATTTCTTGCCTTATTTAGGGAAAGAATTTGGTCAATGTCTAACTGGCTTTCAACAATACAAATCATAATTTGATCCAGTTGAGAGCTTCTGCATTTGCTGTAATGAAATGCTTCAAAATATGAAACAGAGATCACTCTGGGCTGGTTTTGTCTCGATGCTGATGCTCTGCCAGTACAGAGAAGATGGAAACCTACTTTGTGAAAATAATCAGCCTTGAGAGGGGTCAAACTGCTTATTACATTATGGTACTAGGCTGATTTAGTTTGTAAATGCATTTGTACTGCTTAAATAAATGTTTGACATGAGCCCATTGGATTAATATATGAATGTTTTAATGGAGATCCCCTGTCAGGGGTTACATGGCAAAAAATCTTTCATTTACACTCTCAGCTTAAATACCACATGTCACTGTTTTCTTTGCTGTTTGCAGGGTATTATGCATATTTTGTATAATACTGTAATTTAGAATCATGGCTTATTATGCTGATTTTTATATCTGAATCTCAAATTTTCCCATATGAATGCGATTGAAACGGCTATAAGCAAACTTTCCATGATTGTGTGTATTTATTCAGAATGCTACCTGTTAGGCAAGTCCCCAGCAGTTACCTGTACAACATACTAATAACTCACCATACAGACCAGGACAGAGTTCTGTTCACATGCTCTTATGGCCAAACCACAAGCAGGAAAGGAAATATTTAATGATGCGTTTCATGTTGCTGCTTAACAGGAGAGAAAAAAAAGGAGAAGGAAAGCTAACAGCTGTATAAATCTGTGCAAGATTCAATATCTGGCCAGTTATGCAGCTCTTTCACAGGTTTCAGCAACAGCCATCAGTGGCTGTGGGGAGGGTCTCTGTTCAGCAGTCACGGAGTGAGGCAGCAGAGCACAGCCCGGACATACAGTAAGATCCAAAAAGGAAGTTAGTACCTAATTCTACAAAATAATACCAACATGAAGAAAGGATTAGCATATGCCTAGCAGAATGCCTATGTTTGGTAATGAGATGCTTCTGCCTCCATGAGGGTGTTCTGAGATGGCTCTAGAAATGTAATTAAAAGCTCACTGCTTTTTTCTGGAATGTGTCCACCAAGACTTAGGTGCCTAATTAGGGTAGCTTATTATCTCTATGCTGCAGAGCTGGGGACACAGATTCTGGTAGGTTATAATCCTTGCTACCTTAAATCTTTTTATAGAAGAACTTAATTTGGTGCTTCTATAAATCTCCGTATAGATTTATTTGCCTTGGAGGCAGGGACAAAAGAGGCCTTAGGACTTTGTGAAGAGAAACTCAAGGAAATTCTTTCTCTGTCCCCAGTCACTATCTGTACTGCACACAGTTTAAGTTTTATACTGCACATAAGGCATATAGTTGGAGGTAAGTGTAATGGTGTCATTTCAGTATTAATTTTCAGTAATGTTGTTAAATGCCTTTACTGAAATTCTAAAATCTGCTAGAGAGGTTTTGGATGTTGCCAATACAGCTTTGGGAAAAAGAAAGAGAAGATACAAACATCCTTTTTCATGATAAAAATCCAACATGGCTATGATTGTATTAGGCCCATTATTAATTACAACTGAAGAATTGAAAATGCAGTCTTCTGGAATGAAAGCTGCATTTTCTATTTTTTATTTTTAATAACTGTGGTTGTGTTTCTCATGATAACATGGAGAACTTTGAGGTAATCATGCTCAAATTTCAGGTTAATTTGAATATTTGTCAAGTTCTTAAAACATTGCAGAGAGGCTTCTGCAGATCTTGCTAAATTCACATCAACAGGTTTTTCATTACTTATACATTCTGTACTGCACAAATATTGTGAAGCCTTTTGGAAATAAAATCAATTAACTTCTTATATTTTTTTAATATAAGAATAGGTATATGTAATATTGTTCATTATAGTCCATAGTTTTGCTACAGGACTCAAAGGAGACAGTGAACATTTTTGGCATGCAAAAAAAGTAATAATTTTCCTAGCTGTTTCATGACGATATTTTTAGTTTATCAGCTCCATGATATTATTTGTTTCACTCCACTGTCTTCAATCAGCTAAACATTTATCTGCAGTTTACTTTCATTTGTTTTAGTGACTGCTTTCAGTTTTTAATTAAATATGTATTATTCTCTTATATGAGGAAATGCAACCCTTAAATATTAATTCTGAGAGTTTTTAAAGATTTCTGTTTTCATAAATAGAAAGATGATACTTATGATATTTTGCTTTTTATTCTGATGTGATTGAGTGATGTATCTAAATAAAGAAAAACTCTTTTTATCCATTAGAATCAAGCTTCAGTTTGTCCTAGGTCCTTGATACAACCTTTACAAGTATGTACCTGTGATTAACTGGAACCATGCTCTGAAACATTAGTCTAGAATACTCTCTACAGTGAAGAACGTTTAAATAAAATGTTTGCATACATGACTTGATATTTCTTAGAAGAATTTAGAGTAATCTTGGTAAAAACCCAAAGAAAAAAAAGAAATAAAAAGTTCTCTTCATATTAATTGTACTGGAATCCGGCATGCCTAATAGAAATGAAGCAACAGGCATACAAATAATATTTTCCAAAGGGAAACAGATAAATGAAAATTATTCCTGTATTCATATTTGAAATATTTTTAGTGAATTGCTAGATACAACTGATAACACTGCAGATATTTTCTTCCTAACACAACTCTATTTTTAACAGTATTTGCTATTATTTTGCATAAATACTTTTGGTTTTAGTGCATTTCTTAAACAGTATATATTAAATTTACACACAGGCAGCAAAAAAAATCTAATCTATTAACTCTCCATGACAAATGGTTTAATACAGATGAAGTAGTCATTGGAATCTTTCCTGCATCCACAAGAAGCTGCTAGCTTATCAGCTGAAAACAAAGAAGGATCATAAAACATTTCTCAGCAAAGCCAAGAAGATTTGATAACTAAGCCCTCCAGTAATTGAAAACATATAACCCATATACTTCTGAATTATAGCTGTGACTAATCTTTTATGAAATAATTTTTTCCTCCCTAATGCTTTCTATAGTGCAGCAAAAGTGCCTATGAGTTAGCAGGATGCTCTGAAATATAGTCATCATTCGGGATAAGCAAAGTTACTTCCCTGGATGCCAGCTCCTTCCCCTCCCACCAGCCACCTTACAAACCTAAAAGGCAAACTGGGAAGTGACAGAAAAAATCATTTTGTGATCTTTCTTGAAGTCACATGTCATTTTATTTACAGTTCTATCCTTCAGGTGTTCACATTTACGAATACAATAATATGAAAAGTGAACACATGAATAGTACAGTTCTGAACATTCTGTCATCGAACTTTTCCTTAATTTACATGAGTTAAGGAATGTGGTAATATAGGTGGAATATTAAAACTTGAGTTTAGGTTAATCAGTTGAATTTGATGAGTCTTTAGAAGCAGTTTTGTCAGAAACTTGTTCTTTGACCTGCATGGGATAAGTGGGTGGTCTTTTCCATGGATCTATCCAGGCTGCAGAAAATACTGTCGCAGTTGGAAGGATCTGGCAGAATGGGTGAACTTCCAAAGACCCAGTACAGTAATATCCAGATAATTAAATCTCACAGCTTTATGAACATCTTTGTACAGGATGAAAATATCCTAAAAGGCAACTTTTAGCCATGGTTTTTATCAGACATTATTTTTTATGTAGGATAATTAGAATGATTTTATTAACATGGGACTAGCAAAGATATCTTGGATCAGACTGTCCTGTCCTTGCTGCAAGAGGCAACAGTGCTTATGCATATTGCCTTAACAGCATAAAACTCTATCTCACATCATCAGTCTCTGTTATGAGTCTTTCAAGACAGTTTCACTACTTCAGTTTCTCAGCAGGACACCGCACTGTAACTTCCAGCACCATCTCCATTGTCTTATATATTCCTGTGAAACAAGGCCTTACAGTCATGTACCAATTATTGTTACTGATTAAGGATAGTTTTCAAATGGGTTAAAAAGTATTCAACACATTATGTCATTGTCCATAACAGGATTCTCTTAGTGTTTTCTATTAGCATATTACCATCAGGAGAGATGTTATAGTGTGGGAATTCCTGCTTTAAGATTCTTTTGAAAAAAGACATATGGCAGACACATTTTTAAAACTCTAAAGCTCATATATCAAAAGAAGAATACAAATATCAACATAGTTATGAGATATTTTAGAGATCCTTACTTATGCTTGGCTTAATGAATTTTTATTGTGATGTAGCCAGTTTAGAATTTTATTATGTTTCATACTTACATTTTTCATCTTAAAAAAAGAGTTTTCTTTACTAATTTAAAAGCAATTATTTAATTTTGTTCAAAAATAAACTTCATTTAAAAACTTAATACATTAATACATCAATATTTCAATTAAACATGTGTAACAGTATTGAATTCTGCTCTAAATGATTTCTGAAATAACCTGTGTAAATGACTGGAAATGAAAGAAATTATAGTTCAATCTCTTCTAACTCAATACAAGAAAGGAATAGTTCACCAGCTTCACTTTTGAAGTAGAGATGGATCAAAATCTCAAAAGACAGTAAAATTACAGGGGGAGAAATATAATTTTTCCTTTCCCCCAGAATCTACTGCCTAGACATCAATGAGTTTCTTAAAGGAAGGAGCATATTTCTGTGTGAGAGATTTTGCCACCAGTTAAAAGTCTGAAAAAAGACAGCAGAGCTTCCTATCATACTATAGTAACTGAAGTTCTGTGAGTTCTTAGGGGAATAGAAATCAGGGCATGGATTGAAGCAATTTTTTTCCATATCTTTTGTGTTTCATATATTTCCTGTTTCCTGGTATCTGCCCATGTTCTTGAATGATTAAATTCCATTCCTCCTAGATCCTTCCTGAATGTGGTGCTGAGATAACTTGAGTTCTACTGTTTTTTATAAAATGAGGATGTATTGGTTCCACAATCCTTTGTTTCTGTTCAGTAATTGTACTTGAATTATTAAAAAGAAAACAAATAAACAAGCCAAATCAAACCAAACCCAGTCAACCAACCAGCCAACCAACTCCAAAAGCCACCCAAAAAACCCAACCCCACAAAAACTCTTCAAACAAATAAGTAAAAAAGATTGAGCAGCATTTTCCCCTTCATGTCTCTTTATCCCTGCACCCGGATATAAAGATATACTTGCTTAGGAATTTATGGGGAAAATACTGTTAGATTCTATAGTATGCTTATTTTGTGCCAATCTCCATTTGAGGTTTCCTGAAGCCTAAAGAATGTGAAAGATTCAATTTTACCAGTGGCCCCCGAAATCATTTATCATTAAGAAAAATACCAATGTAAATTTCACAAAAGTAATCCAAAGAAAAGGGAAAAGGGGAAAGGGAAAAGAGTAAAAGGAAAAGGGAAAGGTGAAAAGGAAGTGGAAGGGGAAAAGGGAGCAGAAAAGGGAGCAGAAAATGAAAAGTAAACAGATACAAACTGAAACGGAAATGGAAATGGGAAAGGAAAATGAAAAGGGGAAAGGGAAAGGGAAAAGGAAAAGGTAAAGGTAAAGGAAAAGGTAAAGGAAGAAGGAAAAAGAAGAATGAAGAAGGAAAAGGAAGAATGAAGAAGGAAAAGAAAGAAGTAAAAAGAAGAAGGAAAAAGGGGAAAAAAGGAAAAAGGGGAAAAAGGAAAAAGAAAAAAAAAGAAAAAGAAAAAAAGGAAAAAGGAAAAGAGAAAAAGAGTTTTTATATTTAACAATAATATAGGACAATAGCCACTACACTCTCTTCTATCTAGTAATGTAGTTCTTGACTTTATATTTTTCCTGTGCTGTCTTCAGTTTAGAAGGTTGTCATATTAAGCTAACAAGATTTTTCACACATCTCCTCAGGAGATGGAGCATATTCTTTTGACAAGCCTTAGGCTTATTTTTCCATGAAATGAATGTAGATTAGGAACATATATCTTCCCTCCCAAAAAGAATATCTGTTGAGTGGAAATTCACCTCTGGGCTTCAGACACCTTGCTTTTGCCCTACACTTCTAAATCTGATAACATGGTGATTTATCACCTAATCCCTGAATACTCCATTATGGGGATACAAACCCACAAATGGTAGGTAATGGTGACTTTTGAAGACCTCTCCTAGGTGGCTGGGCTTCAGGAAAGCATAGCAGTTATGTAAACAAATGTATTTAACCATAGATTTTTTTTTTCTCCTTTTCATATTTGTATCATCATTCTTTTTTTCCAGTTCTATAGACTTAGAGTATCATGAGGGATCAGAAAAGTCTATCTTTAGTACAGATAAACAACTTAAAAAAAATAGACTAAACTGTTCAAAACTGACTCTTTCAAGAATTCTATGTCTTTTTTTGGTGAAATTAATATTTTTCAATCACTCAACATCTTCATACTAGAAGATAACAGAATTTCTGTTAGCTTCTTTGACCTGCTTTGATTTAGGATAAATACTTAATTCAGGATAAATATTAGTGGCAAGAAAAAGGAATAGGATGTTACTAGAATAAAAATGTTAAATATGAGGATACACAGATAATTTCTGGGATTTCTGACTGGGTTGAAGGAGCCATGTGTTGGATAACATTTAATCTTTACAGAGTGCAAATGAAGAAGTAAATTTTATTTAGAAAATTCTAGTCAATATCAAATTTAAAATATCCATTTGTGAGAAAAAGTTTTGAATTTAAAAGATCTATTTCACTGTGCTGAGCAAACAACAGGAATCTATCACATACAACTTGCCCTGCAAAGCACTGCTGTTTGTGGGTGTGTAACTGCTTTTACGTGTTTGCATGTATTGGCACCAATTCTGTAGCAACATGTTTAAGAAAGGGTAAAAAATGGTGCACAATAGCTTCTGGGAAAGAGAAGTGAGAAAATATAAGAGGAACAATCCTGCAGACACCAAGGTCAGTGAAGAAGAGGGAAAGAGGGTGCTTCAGCTGCCAGAGTAGACCTGTGAAGGTCATGGTGATGCAGGCTGACTTTCTGTAGCCCCTGGAGGTCCGTGGTGGAGCAGACATCCATCCACAGCCCGTGGAGAACCACGTGCCTGGAGGAGTAGGTGGATGTAAAGAAGTTGCAGCATGCTGGCAGACCATGCTGGAGCAGGGAGGGTCCTAGCAAGACAGTGAGACTTTTGGGAACTCTTGCTGGAGGAGTGCTCCAGAAGGACTGCACCCTGTGGAAGAGAAGTTACTGAAGAACTGCACTCAGTGAGAGGGCACATATGATGGAGTAAGGGAAATATAAAGAGGAAGAAATGGCAGAGATGAATAGTTATGAGCTGTTATGAACTGACTGCAACCTTGGTTCCCCACCTCAATACACTGATGGAGGGGAGCAGGTGGAAATATTCCTAGCAAGGTGGAGTGTGATAGCAAGGGAGGTGTTTTCAGAGCTGTTATTATTTCCCATTACTCTTTTACAGTTAACTTGACAATAAATTAAATTCATCTTCCCTAAGTCTGTTTTGCCCATGCCATTAATAGACAAATTTTCCTTATGTCCTTATCTCAGTCTCTGAGATTTTTTTTAATATCTTCTCCCCTGTTAAGGAGGGGGAGCGCAAGAGTGGCTTGGTGAGCATCTTGTAGGCAACCCCCTACTAGTTTTAACCCCCTACTAGTTCTCATCCTTATTCCATAAGAACATGTCAAAGGTCACTTACTGAGATCTCCTGCTTTGATTTTAGACCAATTAATATGCAGCAACATCTACAGCCCTCTATCTGTTAAGAAAAATAAAAAATAATAAAAGCAAAGTTTAACTGAAATTTACCTCTTACCGAGGCCCAGGAGAATTACTTAGACCCTCTGCATCATATAATTTTCAACTTGCTTTTGCTCTTTTCTGTATTTTAGCAGGGAACATAGCAAGTCAGCTCAGAAAAAGTTTCCTGCCTCTCTGAGACTTCCATGGCTGACTTCTTGTTGCATTGTGATTGACTCACAGCCCCGCTAAGTATTATTAGGTAGCATTGCAAAAATAGAATGCATAGCCAAAATATTGTTTTATTTACACAGTCTGAATGATAGAGACCGTTAAACTAATATTATGTTTTTCAAAGCTTAACACTGACGGCAGAAATATCTGAATTGAAAAGTTTGTTAGATTTGGTAGTTTCTATGCCCAGATAAATTTAGGAAGCAACTGCCATTTTTTGAGATGGGTCTTTTGTTCACATTGAAATATGACATGTATGTGCTTGCCACAAGGCTATGGAAGAAAAAACATATAGACTTACATTATCCTCAAATTATGCTGTAAGCAGTTTTTGTCTTCAGAATCTCAGATTACTTTTATATTTAATTTCATCAGAAAACAATGTTCCTTTGTTCCTCTCAGAGGGCTACTCTGCCCTCTGGGATGATGTGAATAGTTTGAAGGAATGCAGAACCACTATACCCAAGGGAAATGTCTGTCTTGAATTGCCCTGCAAATCTGAATGTGTATTGCAAGATTTCTTACACACCCAGCAAGTCCCATCCTGACTTCAGCCTTTCTCAGAACTTAGGGAAAAGGGATGGAGCAAACAAAAACTTGTACGGTTTATACTGAGAACCTGATATTTGAGTATTGATAGTAGTCATGAGACAGATCACTTTGGAATTGTTGTGGCTTTGTGCATATAGTCCTACAAAAATCCACACTTCTGACTCCAAATTATGTATTTCATGAACTCCCTCTGTCAATAAATTACCAATTTTTACAAAAAATAAGCCTAAAACAAATTCCCAATAGCCAAAGTCAAAAATTGAATAAATGTGGGAAAAGCTTGAACACTGATTGGAAAAGTTTCTAGCCTCAGACTACTTTTTGAAGCAGCACGAAGGAAGCATTTATAGATTGGCAAATGGTCAAGCAAGTGATTTATTGTCTGTGGTTTTAATCTTTATTTTTCATATTAACTAGTACGTTTCAGTTGCTTTGCAATGGGGAATGTAGAATAACCATCAACAATATTTACAGGGCCATTAGTCTGGCAAGGTGAAAAAGTTTCTTTGTGGAGTTGAGAAATGTACAGCAACACAAAGTACCAATGAATCTGCATAGTGCTATTGAAGTATAAATAAAGCTGGAATACTTAGGATTTTGGACTAATTGGTTTCTCTGTATCTTAGTCAGCAAAGATTCAGAGAAAAGATATTGATCTTAATATTATAGCCACTCTGAATTGACATTAATGCCTGATTATTACTCCTACTCGTCCTCATTTTCTCTGTTGCAGAGTATGGATCAAGTAATTAAAGAGGGCTGGATGGGTTTTCCTATCAAATAATAGTCTGCATAAAACTAGAATAATTAAACAGAAAATAGAATAATAAAACATAACACTTAAAAATGTGCAGATATATCTCATGTGGGCTTAACATAATGACTTTAGTGGTGTTACTCTGTAAGGACACTGCTGGATGTCAATAAACCCACAGCATTCAATGCAGAGCTAGTCGTTTTCTCCCACAGAGTTTTGACTCACAAACTTAAAAACTAGAATGATCATATAAGTCCCTTACCCTTCCAGTCTGTAGAAGACATAAATCTGGAAGAAGGTTCTAAACAACTGTGCTGCACAGCAGGACTATATGCATATTTCCAAACTAAAAGCATTTTATTTAGAATGCTATTTCTTTGCTATGGACAACCTCTTCATGTATATAAAAGGCAGTGGGAGAATTAAAAAAAACAGTATAATTTTGTGACTAATCTTAGCATACTCTGGCTTAATTTACATTATTGGGTTTGCATGACCAGGGTTTGGTGTGTGGAGGGCTATGGGGGTGGCCTCTGTGAGAAACAAGCTTACTCCACGTCTGGCAGAGCCAATGCCAGCTGTCCCCAGGACTGTCCCACTGCTGGCAAAGGCCAAGCCCATCAGAGAAGGTAGTAAAGTCTCTGTGATATTTAAGAAAGGCAAAGAAATGTCTTTCACAGATTTAAATATGCTCCAAGAAGAAAGAAGTGGAAATGTGCAAGAGAAAGGACTCTGCAGACACCAAGGTCAGTGGGAAAGGAGAGTGAGGAGTTGCTCCAGACACCTGAGCTGGGATTCCCCTGCAGCCCATGGTGCAGACCATGGGAAGCAGCTGCCCACTGCAGCCCATGGAGGTTGATGGAGGCAGAGATCCACCTGCAGCCCATGAAGGAGACCCACTCTGGAGCAAGTGAATGCCTGAGTGGGGCTGTGACTGCAGGAAACTTGAGCTGAAACAGAGTCCTGCAGACTCATAGGAAGAGGAGCCCACACTAGAGCAGGTTTCCTGGTGGGACTTGGGACACTGTGGGAGATCCACACTGGAGCAGCCTGACTGTACCCCATGGAAAGGGATCCATGCTGGAGCAGTTAATGAAGAACTGAAGCCCATGGGAAGGAATCAAGTTGGAGAAATTCACAGTGGACTGTCTACTGTGGGAGGGTCCCCATGCAGGAGCAGGGGAAGGTCTCCTTTCCCTGAGCAAATGCAGAAGCTCTGTGTAATTAACTGAATGCAACCCTCATTCCCTGCACTGCTGGAGGAGGACATAAATCCTTATAAGGAGGGAAAAGTGGGAAGAACTTGGGTTTTTAATATTTGTTTTTGTTCTAATTATCCTGCTCTGATTTTTATTGATAATAAATTCAATTAATTTCCCCAAATCGGGTCTTCTTTGCCCATGAAAGTAATCAATGATTAATCGTTGATTAATTGATTGACATTAATCAATGATCTCTCCCCGTTCTTATCTCAACTCATGAGCCTTTTCTTTGCTCCCTCATCCAGCTGCAGTGATAGAATGGCTTTGGTGTGTACCTGGTATCCAGCCAGGATCAGCCCTATAGGCACCTTCCAGTACACACTGGGGGCTCAAGTATTTTGCTACTCTATCAGCGTGTAAATACAACAAGGGTGAGACAAATTATGGTGCGCTGTTACCATTGCTGCCTCGTGGAAACTGCTGAAGTTCATGGTACAGTACTTCCTGCTAATACTACAAATGGTTCCTGTCACCACTGGGCTTTTAAGAGCTTTTGTGGCATTTAGCTATTTCATTGGTTTTTGTTTTATTTTTTTTTAATTTTGAAATTATTTTATTACACTTTCTGTTTGCACTTTGATAGCTTTTCTAAAGCAACTAATAAACTGAGATGTCTTTTGCACTACATGAATAAAAGGAAAGGGCTTGCCTGCTGTATGTTCTAGCCTCCCAGGACTCACATCAGAGAGTTGGCTTAATTCACTGTCATTTAAAACCAGATGTTTTTTTCTGGCACACTGTCTTGCAAAAGCAGCAGTGAAATCCATCAGATGGTACTCAGGGAAGCTCTAGTGCATTCAATTAAATACCACAGAATAGGAGCAATGAAGAACTGAAAATAAATCCTAAAATGAAATATACATAAACAAGAGACATTTTCCTCAACCCTCTACTGAGTGATGAGTTAAAAGGAGGTCTTTAATACAGCTTTGCCAAGATGGAAATCTATTGCATACCTTAAAAGTAGGTGCTGATGCCATATAGACTAGTATACAAATGTCTAGTTATTGTTACACAAAACAGATATAATCCTTGCTTTCAGGAAGGGAACAGTGTAAAACTGCAAGCACTGGTTTGGAATTATAGGCTTTATAAAGCTAGAAACTTTTGTAGAAAGTGAACTTTGTATTGGTTAGGTATGGCTGCTGAGCTACTGAACTTTAAAGCTGCCCCAGATCAGTGCCTGGCCCCTTGTATTCTCTACGGATGAAATAGGATAAAGCAGATCAGTGGGGGGATGGGTTAGGGTGTTTTCCTTTTCCTTTTCCTTTTTCCTTTTCCTTTTTCCCTTTCCTTTTCCTTTTCCTTTCCCTTTCCCTTTCCCTTTTCACCTTTTCCTCACTAACAACATTTGGATAGCCAGCTCCAAGTCATACTGAAGACTTGGTGTGCATCATCACAGATACACACAGGACACAAAGCATATCACATATTAGGGAAATTTCCTCATTAGATTTCTGATAAAATCCAGATTGAATTAATCCTAAACTAAATAAATTCTGATTTCAAATCTAAATTCTATCTATCATAACCAAACAACTCTACTAATTCACGAAGCCTGAGAATCTGCATTCAGAAGTTTCAAAGTTTTTATTGTCCTTCATTACAAATATCATTGCTAAAAATGTGAATGTAAGAACTTTCTAATTGTGCTGGTCAACAATAACAACAACAAAAAGCTGAAATCTGCAGCCTGAAAGAAATATAATTTAATTCTCTAAAGTGTATACCCATCACCAGAAAGTTTCCATTCAAAAAGAAGGTCTAACTAAACAGGAGAACTCAGAGAATCAATTAAGTAACTGTGAGTAATTTTAGGAAAATTAATACCAGAGTTAGGGAAGACAGTTCGAGGATGAAAATTCCAAAAAGAATATCCTCATAAAAATCAAAATTAAAAAAGAAAATAATAACAGTAGTAGTAGTAGTAGTAGTAGTAGTAGTAGTAATAATAATAATAATAATAATAATAATAATAATAATAATAATAATAATAATAATAACAACAACTCTCCTTCAAAGCTCATTTTGCAAGCAAAGTTGTTTAACTCTAAAATGAGAAATGTTAGAAGTACCACAATGCAAAGCCATTGTGTTAACTGGTGATATAAAGTCTAAAGAAAGGCATGCATGTAACATTCAACACAGCAGAGTTTGACAAAATATACAAAGGTTAAATGTAACAACAAGCACTTGCAGCACTGACTCAGTGCATAAACAGAAAATGTGAATAAATAGACCTTCTTTCTTTTCATTCACTGCATAAAATCTGTTAATCCCAAGGCAGTAGATAACAGACTTCTAACTTTCTTCCTTATAAAGATGTTTTATTTTTCAGCTTTTCCGTCTTTCTTTCACAGTGAGTCTATTTCCTTCCCATATTGTTCTCATCTGTAGTACTCCAACTTTGCTTCCTCTCAGTCTCTGATGCTAACACAAAAAATTCTAATATGTTTGTTGAACTCATCCTTCAGACATCATGTGAGCAGCATGAAAGCAAGCTGCAACTGTTCAAAACAATGTTTGTGGTACTGAGAAGGTTGCAATATTTTCCCTCCCAGATACTGAGGTGCCAAAAAGAGTATGCTGAATCATTTTCTCAGGTTCATCAGATATTTATCAACCTCTCTCACAGAGATTACTCCTTCCTAGACTTTGCATACTGTTGTGTAAATGTACCAAGGTCTCCATCATCAGAGAGTAATATATGGGAAAGTGCCTCTTAAATTCATAAGCATTCATGGTTTTGAATAACTATGCCACATGTTTACTACTGTACTTCTTCTCATTCCTGGACACTGTTTAGATCCTTGAGTATGACTTCTTTTTATTTATCTTCTACATATTTAGAACTAGTGGGAAAAAACAGAAATTAGAACTGTAGCACTAGAGGGCACTATAACCTCCTAGATAATATTGGGCAAAATTTTCCTCTCTAACATACAAACGTATTATAAAACCTTCCACCAATTTTGCTGAATTTGAACAGTCTACAGAAGTAGCCCAAGGGTGACCATCAGTGAATTATTAAAAAAACCCCAACATTTTATTTCTCTTTCCCTTTTGAGAATCATATATGACTAACCAAATCCATGGGAATGGTTATTGAAAAATACATTAGGCTTTTTTAGATGCAAAGAAACAATAAGAGATAGAAAATTAACAAGAAAAGAAAAACTCAGAAGGAAACAGAGGAGACCATACTAGACAAATTTGTTTCAGTGTGATATTTGATGTGAAATACCTGGTAAACTCTCCCTTTCTAATAGATTTGATTTTTGCTAGATGTAAATACAATAATCTAGACAGAACATATAGAAATATGAAACATACTAGCAAAGAGTAATTTTTTTTCCTAGAAAATATACAGGGAATAACCTTAATATAGAAAAGTAGCAAAACAGGAAAAACAGGAATTACCACCAGAATCCCATAGAATAATAATAAAGAATCATTGATATAGAATTGCTGATATTTAACTGAACAAAACCAATTTTTTTTTCCGTGCAATTCCAAAGCACAATATGAAGTCTGCACATACATAGACTTGGATCTCTGGAGTTACATTACTGAAATTCATCTTGTACTTAAGAAAATTTACATGCTTAAACACCTTTCAAGTTAAGGACTGCATTTTTTTACATATGCCATTATCCAGAATTTCCTATTCAATCAAACTGTGGTTGGGTATTTCTTTCCGTTTTGGCAACCTGATATTTTTTGTAGCCACTATGTCTTTCAAGAACCGTTCACACTCAGAATGGATAACTTTAAGTGTGAGGAGTTGTTACTTCATAGAATAACTATCATATATTGGTTTGGGTTTAAAAGGGACCTTGAAGATCATCGAGTTCCAATATTTATGGACTTTTCCCCTTTGTTGTGACAAAAGTGGTCTCAAAAATATTTACTAGCATAGAATATGAGCTAAAGGAAAAATGTGAGAAATCCTCTTGCAAGGAAGCAGAAATACTGAAAGAAGCAGAAGGGCTAGCTGGGAAACAAAAACAAAAGCAAGAAACACAATGAACCTCCAAATTGATTTTCTAGATGGGATGGCTGAACAAACATTTGGAAGCAAACTAGTTAATAATAGACTGATAACAACATTTTGTTCTCCAGGGTACTCATCCCACTCAGTTTCTGCAGTAAAGTGAAGATGGTTCACCCAGAGCATTTTGAACAGCACCTGATACAAATGCTCCCATTTAACTCTCTGGAGCAACCTTTCTCCACTGATTACAGACAAAGCCTAAGGACATTACCAAAGCACTTAATGACAGCCATTAAAATCTATAGCTGAAAGAAGTATAACCTATCTTCCTCGATAAAAGTTGTGAGACAAAGAAGAAATAATAAGCTGCTGCATAATGACAAATGTAGCTATTCATTAACTGTGACTGAATAGGTCTGCAGGAGGTATTGAAGGGAAATACACCTTTCCCTGCTAGCAGGAGAAAGAGATCCTTGCTCAGAGATTTTATTACCTGGAGCAGCATCAGAACTAAATGGTTAGGATTACATAGTTTGACTGTATAATTTATGATTACCAGAACAAGCAGCTCAGAAGCCAGTGAGCTCTGCAGAGATTGCTGTCTTCCACAGCAACCAGAAACTCTGAAAGCAATTATTTAAAAGCCTAAAACTCATTAAAAGCTGTTAATGAAATTTCAGGTTGCTGTTAAACAATAAATATGTTCAACTCCTCACAAATATCTAGCCAAAGAAAAGCAAACAACTTGCCAAAATTTGGGCACTTACAGTGCTATTTTGCCACAAATGGAGATGTGGATTCTCAATTCTTGAGCTTTCCCTGAATCACAAAAAAAAATCAGCAACTTTCACAAACTGAAAAAGGGAAAAAGCAAACAACAAAAAAAGCCCACATTTTTTGTCAGTAGTGGTTCCAACTACACTTATCAAGAGAGGATTCATTTTAAACTTCCTTGATAGTTCTATATTATGGGAAAACCTGTCCAGCTAAAATTCTGGGGAAAAAAGAAAACAGGAAAAATGCTTGAAGCTTTTACAAAATGTGTACAGTATTTTGCATTTAGCTAGAATATTTCATTTTTCTGCCCATTAGTGAAAAAGTGTTTTCCTCTAACACAAATACCTTCCCCCTGCCTCTCCAAATCCCCATGATTTTTCTTAAAAGTCAGCAATGCAAATCTTTCAATCCACACAAGACTGTTATTTTCAGATTGAGTTTTTATTAGGGACATATTTTTTTCTGTTACCACTGCTCCAATGTAACCAATATAATCTGTGTGAAAATCCCAGGCACAGATTACATCTGGTTTGCCAACCAGTCTAATATACACCACATTTGGAATGGGATCAGCACAAAGGATGGCCAGAAGTTTGCCATGTCCTTGCAGCTTCCTCTGCCAAGGGCAGGGCTCTGAAGGAGAGGAGATTGGCACTTCTTTGAGCAAATTTAGTCACTGTGCAGCTGGGTTGACATGACAAGAAAAGCAGTCTAGGAGGGATGTTGTAAGCATGATAGAAATAAAATTTCCTGAAAAGGTAGCAAATTTAACTCTTACAAGTAATTTTTTTTTCAAAATTTTCTTGAGTTGGACCATCTTTTCTCTCTACTTGTAAAAGAAAAGGCACACTGCCTAGTGTGCTTTATGAAAGCATCATACACTGAACATTCCTAAGGAACTTAGCCTTCAATTTTTCACCTATATTTTAAATTTTTTTAACCAGAAATTCTAGTTTCTCTGATACACAGCTGAGATTGGGTGCCCGGTTTTTCTAAGCACTATATAAATAAAGCAGATCTTTGCTCCAAAGAACAAATAGAAACCCTAATGCATCAAATACAGTTTATTATATTCCTCAGAAGTGTCAGTGTTTATCACCTTCAGCAGCTGTTTTGTTGATGGAAATATTTTAAAATTTTTGACATAATGTATACTATTGAGGTTTGGGGATTTTTTGGGTATGTTTTCTATAAAATCATTTTCTATTTTTCTAGAAAAACCTCTGAGCTAAAAGGTACACCATTTTTCAACATAGATCTACAGCTAAACCTATATCAACAAAGAGCTCATAAATTCAAGTACAACATTTCTTTAAGAAAAATAAGAGCAATAAAAAAATAATTTGGCATTTTAAGTCTGATAAACAAATGTGTAGTGTCAGAGGCCAGAGGATCTATGATGGATTTAATAAAAGCAAACATTCTGTGTCATCTAAGATGCTTTCAGCTGTCTGCTGAGGAAGGGTATTGCAGGTCTCAGAAAATGAATATGTAATTATGAGAGACAACTTTGCAAGTAATAATAGCTTTCATGGAATTTAAAGGAAAAACTCATTTTCCTTTTTCTCTTTTGTCCCCAGTCTCCCTTAAACAGTGCAATCAGATTATTTTATTTACTCCTATTCAAATTTTGGAAAAACAAACAAAAAAACAACCAAAAAAAACCCACCAGGAAAAATCCCCTACAACCAATCAAACAAACTCAAAATTACAGAAAGTAAAGTAAATTAAATAGTAACTGAACTTTGGATATTTGAAATCTACAACTTCACATCTCACAGAGTGAAACTATTCAGATTTTTATTTAACTTGACTCCATTTAATAAAAGTCCTCTCTGGGTTCAGCATTTCTGAACCTGCTAGTAAACACAAGCACATTCAGAAAGTCATGGTCTACTTGAGACCCCACTGCAGAAATTTAAGAAATAAAGACTCTTATTGGTCATATTGTTGTGAGAAAGGAGGTAAAGAACACAGGAAACAAGGAATAATGAGAGACAAGGAGAATTAAGAAAGTAAGAGGGAAAGATGGAGGAAATCTTTATCAAAGATTATTATTTCAGAGGTTATGGATCAAATAAAACTATATCAATTCTTAATAGAGTTACTATGTTGAGACAGAATTTAGATTACATATATATGCATACATATATATATAAAAGGTATATTCCTGCTTTTAATGAAGGATTTACAAGATCTGTCTCCTGATACTCAGATGCTCACAGTGTTTTCCATCCCAAAGGCAACACATTGAAGGACTGTGACCCCATGAAGCATCAGCCTCTTGACATCAGAAACACTATTGGAGATGGAATATAGCACTGTCAGGTCACAGAGGCTGCCATACATAATTACATAGGATCACTACCACTGGAAGAAATGGAAAGTCATGCTCTGCTTTTCTTTTTGGTTTGGTGTGGGGTTTTGTTTTTATTTTTTGTTTTGTTTTGATTTTGGGGTTTTTTTTAATGCAGCTAAGTTTTCTCTCAGAGTGTATGGACTTGCTGCTTCCTTTGTTTTTTTCACCTTGCCTGAGGATGAAGAACCTGATGTTGTTTGATCATGCTGGACTCTTCAGGGAATGCATCAGGAGGTGAGCTAAAGGCAAGAAAAAGGATCAACAGAGGAATTTTGACCCCTCTAGAGTCCACCAGGCCAAGCCATACCTCCTAAGGAAGGATTCTGGATGTGCATGCATATGTGACAGTATGGAGAAATTAGAGAAAATTTGCAGAGTAAAATCCTTGCTCTTGAGAATCCCAAATATGTTATATGTTCATTATATTGAACTTTGACCAGCTCTAATTTATGCCCATGAACTGGATAATCATTAGGCACAACAGTACATATCAGTGAGACAGAGTAAAGAAATGGTTCAGTTACACCTGAGAAAAATCAAGTTTGCTTGTTCCAACACTATTCAATGATATGAAACCAGGGATGCTACATGGGTACATTTTGGAATGCACTTTGACCCAAATCAAAATTCTGATTTAGACTATGTGAACTCTCTTTTCTTCAGCCCAAGTGTAAAAGCTGCTCAGCTTTAAGATATTTTCAAAGTACTTTCTTGAGAGTGAGGCCATATAAATTGTCATCAATCCTAGTAACCATTTCTTTACCCTTTTAGTCATGTTGGCCTGCTTTTTTCCCTTTCTTTGTAATGTATAGAACCCAATCATAAAAATGTTACTAAATGGGGATTGATTTCCTAGTGTAACTAAACAATATCTTCAGTTACTGTGGCAAAGAATAACATTTTTATGAATTATGTATTAAGTAGTACAGAAAACAGACTTCTGTCAAAAAAAACAGAACTAGCAACCTTCGAAAATATTTAAATTAGAAACTATTTTCTCCTGGATTGGATCTCTTTGAGCTATGGAAATTATAGCTGTTACCAGTATCATTAAGCTGTAGTTGAGTTGACTTCAGAGAAAGGTATAATATTTAAATAATTTGTTTTTTATCATAAAACTAGAATTTAAGAAGCTCCTGAAATAGAGCCTTAAACCATTTTTACTATTGCAACAGTAAGAAAATAATGCTAAAAGAAACCTCAAAGGCTCATGGATGGAAGCCTGGTTCATATGTATGTAACCCTATGGTGAAAGCAGAACTATACTAAGAATTAGTTATTTTTAACTTTAGAAAATATTTAATATTTGAAATTGCTTTTAAAATCCCCCACCTAGTTTATTATCTCTTCTTAACAAGATTCTGTCTGCTCAGTAAACAAGGGAAGCAATTATTCCTGGAAGATGGTTTGCACAAAAATTTGAGTACAGTTATTGAATGTTCTTTCATTTTCTATGGACTGTGAGCTGAAAATTCTTCAGTCTTCCCTCATTGATTTTATTTCCTGTATTATTCTCCAAAGATGTCCACAGTTGATAAACAGCTTTTTGATATTTGTTTCCTGAAGCAGAATATTTTATTGGATATTTCACCAGTGTTAAGTAGAACAGGAGAGCTACTCAATGGACTTAGCAAATAGTTTCCTATAATGCAGGAAGGCGTTTTGGCCTTCTTGACCAGTTCTAGTCAGACAGACCCTGGCCTTCAGGAATAACCCACAGCTGAATGGAATCACTGTGGGAGATACACCAAGGTTTTGGGATATTAGCAAAGAGATCATTGTATTAGTTTCTGTTTTGCAACTGACAGAAATCCCAGAGAGTCAATAACTCAAAATTTAAGGAATTGTTGCCAGCATTGATTAGAGATGTATGACTCCTCTGTGATTTGGGATCTGATGCTGACCAGGGAAAGGTGATGCATTACCTGTTTCCAAGCAGTCTGAAAAATGTATCAGATTTACATGTAGCAGTATCTAGTCATTTGGGAAATAATTCTGGTTTAATGTTTGTAACCGGAATATGATTATCTGCATGACTTAGCTGCCCCAGAGCTTTTGAGGAGCTCCAAGCATCTGTTTTATCTTTATTGTTTGTCGGCAAAACCTTATAAATGATTTACAAATCAACCTTGCTTTGTCAGCTTGAGAGGTTAGCAAGACAGATAGGCCAGAGGTACTTTTGTGTGACTGATTCATATCCAAGATTCATGATTAAGAAATGCCCTTCACACTCTCTTCTGGATTAAATAGATTTGGGAATAAGTTCTAGCTGGGTCTCAAGCCAAAATAAAAGGTCAGCAAGCAAAATTTTGAGTCTACTCTAAAAGATGTCAGAGGACTAGAGGACTGGATATCCCTTGGTCTTGCCCTTCTGATTCAGTTTCTTGGCCTAACATGAATATAATTATGACTCCTTTAAGAATATGATTCATGTTTCCAGGCTTATCTAGAAAGATCATAATTTATTCTGATTTTTAAAAAGCCTTTTTCAAAGATTTAGGCTGTATGAATCTAAAAGGCAGTTTATTTCTGAATAAGCCTTTTTAGCATAAGAAAGAGTCAACATGTTAGTGAATATGCTATTGAAAGTGGAGTTTTGAGATTTCAGCATTATAAATATTGGATTTGGTTTATCAGCAATCAAAGAAATATCTCTAAATTGGTATTGATAGTTTGCTATTAATTCAAAAGCCAGCATTTAAATTAACATAAGAGAAACATCTGGTAGAAAAATATTTCTCATGCTGTCTAATGTATTTAGCACAGCATGACTAAGTGTAGAACCTGAGTATTTTATGGGTTGGCCTGTAAATTAAGAGATATATTTTTTTTATTGGTGTAATGGTACAAATTAAAAACAACTTTGTAATACATTTAAACGCATCTTCTTTTTTTCCTATTTTTTAATATTATGATGATACCATCCCCAAAGATGCCAGATATGTATCAAGTAATAGAGCATTTAGAATTAAGTGCTCTGCCAAGATATAAGTCCCATTTAGCCTGACATTAGGATTTGAGCAATGTTAAAATACCTATTCCTTTGCACACTATTGCCTTCAATTGAGATAGGTATTTCATGTATGAGAGTATCTAGATGTTAAAGAGAGAAGCTGCTCTCAAGAGATAAGATTGATCTATCTCTTATGTTCTGGATAATACTAGACTGAGTATTCTGAGTACTATAATGAACAGAGCTTTATTTTGAAGTGGTTTAGAAATATTTACTTCAATAGATGTTTCAAATTGTATCTTGTTGCTTCCACTGTGTAAATATTTTGTATATTAATTTAATTTTAATATGAATTCTTAGAATGACAAAATTAACACATAATGAAATACAGAGCATGGTGGTGGAGTCACCTGGCCCAGAAATGAAGCACACACAAAGTCACTCACTCAATGCCCAAAAATCCCTGCCATGGGATGGGGTAAAGAACAGGAAAAGTAAAAGTAAGAAAACTCATGGATTCAGATAAAAACTGTATACTAAGCAAAGAAAAGAGAGAAAAGCATCAGCAAAAGCAATCATTCACCACCCCTCAGAAGCAGACAAATGACCAGTCAGCCTCTAAGCAACAGCCACTTTGTAAGGCAATTCCTCCCTTCCCTCCTCTCTCCCTTATCCCAGCTTCCCAGGCTGTTCCTTGCCTCCACACCTCCAGTCTCTAGGCAGGGGTGGGGTCCCTGAGTGCAGAATCAGAAAAAGGAAGCACACAGTCTGTGTAAGGACTGTTCACTAATAACCAAGGCTTTGGTGTGATACCAGAAGTGCTTTAGTCATAAATGCAAAGCACAGCACCATATGAGCTGCTGTGAAGAATGTTAACCCAGCCAGACCTGGTACAATCAGTTCAATGCCATTTAAGTGTCAACACTATAAATGTGTAAAACATATGACTATTGCTTGGACATTTTAGGTATTTGCTTCACACTTTGGCACAGGGGTGGAATCATAGCATATGCCAGTGTTCATGTGTTAGGTGCAATTAATGCTGATAAAAGTGATATTTCCAGCCAAAATAAGCAAGATAGCTTGGAGACAAAAATCTATTTCATTCACATAGAGCTTCTCAATTATTATGAAATTAGAAAAGGAGTTTATTTATAGCATTCTTCCCCCCACTTCCACCAAAAAAGAATGGTTAATCACTGTGAAGGAGATAAATTGTTATCATTCATTCATTTAGAACTGATCTTTTTCCTTTGACATTACTGAACTTATATGATCTGTCATGCTTTTTTGATATCAGACAACAGATTAGAAAAGATGAAACCTCAAAGCGGATGTTTTCCATTCTAATCTTGTCAAGATCTTTTCATTTACCTATAATATGAAAAAATATTGGCTGCAATTTGTAATACCTAGAATTTTACTCTGATAAAAGAAAGTGCTTCTCATATTATGAAAATCTCTCTCTTCTAAACAAAATAATTTTGATTTAGTGAGAAATTAAAGACAATTCTTTCCATCATTTAAGAAGAGTTACTATACACACACACACACATACACACATGAATACACCCACAGAGTCAAAACTTCTAATCCAGTAAAGTTTTCTATGCTTTTCAGATGCTGTATTTATTGTTTTTAAAAGAAGAAATGTAACCAGAACTCCTTAAAAGGAATATTAACACTTGCCTTATCCTAAGGTTACACTGTAGCAGAGCACACAGCAACAGAATAGAGAATAAAGTCCATAGGGAAAGCTAGTCCATGGGGCAATTAGCTTTGGCAACTGTGTAAATAAGCTGACCATATTTCTCAGTTTAAAAGGGGGTAATCGTGGAGACTCTGGGAGGTATCCCCTGGTTTGGGGGAACAGAGATGTTTTCCCCCAAAAGGTTGTTGGGATCCCATTGGTTCCTTCCCCCACTGTGTCCCTGTGTTCCTGTGCCCCTGGGCCACTCCATTACTATTCCCTGACTGGCCCCTGGTCTGGGGCTGCAGCAGTCAAGGATCACCCCTGGCCCAGGCAGGAGGAGGGAGCTGGACCTGGGACATGTGGGTGCCAGGGAACTCTGAACATCTCTCTGCATGACTGAATTAAACATCTGTGGGTATTATACAAAGGCCCCTGTTGCTTTTTTACCCTGGACTTAACTAGCTAATATTCAAGCTACAACAGGTAATAGTCAGTTTCTTTATGCAGACTGAATGAACAAGCCAAAATATTTGTGCTAATTGTAGCCATGTAGCCACCCAAGCACGCTACATGATAGAATTTTCAAGAATTTCAGTAGAACCCTGAGTCTGTGAGCTCAGTGGTACACTGGCAAATGCATTGCCCTGACTTTGTGTGCTATCCCACTGTTGTTCCCACTGAGGATCACCTTCTAGGGCAGCCAGGGGACTAGGCTAGGCTTGTGAAATACATTGGCTCAACTACCTGCACAAAACTGTCTGCAGCTTGCTTTCCGTGTGCTACACGGAAGTCAGGAGTTTATCTGTGTGCAAAACACTTACTAACTTTTAGCTAACCTACTGCTGCTTTTGGGGGATGACTTCTACACTATGGTGCTCTTCCACTGAAGTCAGAACACCATATTCTAATACACAGCTAGGAAGAGGCCAACTGAATATTATAAAAAATTGTAAAGAAGAAGAAGATTAGTATAGTGATTTAGGAAAATGATGCACAGGATTTAAATCCTTAAATTACAAGCTGGATCCTATAGCATTTCTACTATATGATAACTATCCCTTAGGACTGCGTTTAATCCAGATAATTTCAGCAATCTACTTTAAACAGCTATGAAAACAGTCCTAGCAGAATGTAAAGCAGATGTGGAAATTTGTGTCCAGGATGAAGGGAAAAGTCCAGAATGTCTCTACTTTTCTCCACTGCTGAAGCCAGCATATTAAAAAACTATGGTATAATTGGTTCCTCTGTCTGGAACTACATGCAAGCTTTATATTATTTCTGTAAATGAGAAAAGGAATGAGGAATCTTCACAGTGTGGCTAATGGCATGCAATGTAAAGAATCATTTTACACAAATGAATGAAAAAGTGCTGAAGGAGGATTCTTCACTCTTCTTCTGAGGCTCTTCAAAATGTACCCTTTCCTCACACAAAAATTCTTAACTACCACTGGCCTTACCAGGAGTTATTGCAGTGACTAGCAAAGAGTTAGTAGTTTCATAATATAATTTAGGTGATCGTGTAGCATTTTTTGTGCATAACAAAATAAACATATATTTAATGATTGTGCATAATACCATTCTATGTCTTCTCAGTGTCTTCCCTGCAGTAATTAATTATTAATATTTCTCTTCAAAGTGTATACTACTCTTTTGACTGTGTGGAACAGACCTCCCTAAAAATATCATATGCACAAACAACAAATAGGATTGTCTGAAGGAAAAAAATCTTTAATATAAATTGTAGTTTTTATCTCTCATTTCTTGCTAATTTGCCATACACCTTGTTAATGTTTGGCAATCTTAATAATCTGTAATTTTCAGGATCACCAGAATTTCCTTTGAGTAATGATTCTCAGCAATTATCATTAAACATCCTGCTATAGATTGTATTTTCTTTTAAAAGCTGGCATTTTTTGTGACATACATCTGAAGGTTTGGAGTGCCTCCCTTCTTATCTCCTTCTCTTCTGTATGAGGGAACAAAATAAACATTTTGCTTTCTTTGAAAACAACAAAATAGACAAAGACAAGGACAAATTTTTATGGTCCAAAATCAAGATGTTTTCTTCCCATTAGTTAGAGTTAATAAATGCAAAAGGCAGTGGTTCAAAAGCAATGCAGAGAAGATTTCTGGTGATTGAATTTCTAAGAATGCAAATCTTAATGACTCAAAGAAACAGGTAAAAAAGTAGGATAAATAGAAGTTGATTTGAGATCTTGACTAGATCAAGGATCTTTTAAAAGATACATGATGTGAAGGAAAAAGAGTGAATAATGAATCATGTTTGTCCTAGGACTAGAACAAATGAAGAAAAGCATTGCATCTGACAGTTTCTCAAGCAAATAGGAACACACAAGGGTAGGGTCACTAGAAAAGAAAGGAAGGGAGATATTACTAAATTCTTGTACTGAATCAACTAGAAAAGAGGTAGAGAATCACCAGTGCTTTCCATCTTTGACTACCTCCTAGATCACAACCTCCTTAAGAGTTCAAAACAGAAAGAGCATTCATAATTGCAATTGCTGTTTGCTGCTTGAAGACAGGAAACTGAATTTCTATGATCACATACAGTTGAAACAATTTTTGGCAATTCCCCATTGCCAAAAGTAGTCCTGCCCAACTAGATCCCATTTTGCTTCAAAGTCGAAACACGGCATGACCAACTACCTCCCTAATCTCAAAAAATATTATGACACTTTTAAAATAAAAATGGAGTTGTTGTTTTGAGTTTCTCCACTCCTTTTACAAGAGTTTCAGAATAGTATGAAAGGATTGGTCTCACAATATTCCTAATGTAGAACTCATGTTCCAGTTCTTCTGAAACAGAGGATGATCTGGAATCTAGAATTTCACAGTGTATGAGATGATCTTTCAACTTTTTTAAAATTACAACTTTAATAGGGAATCTATATCTTATCTAGATATCTTTAGGATTTATCACCTTATGTAGTCAATATATTTTTTAGTGAGTCAAATAACCTCTTATAAAAAGATGAGTGAGTAAATTAATCTCCATTTATTTAAAACTGTCATTGAATTCAGTATGTTTTGAGCCAAAAAATTATAGACCCTTTTTATCTGTTAAAACAATGAAACTTACTAGATATATTAATGAATGAATGACAGTCCACATGTGATCTTAAATGAAATAGAACCTTAGTCTCTATAATTCTTTTGCATAGTTACAGGAGGACTAATTTCTTTTTATCTGCACATATGTCCATATCAGATTAAAAAAAAAACCACAAAACCAAAAACAAACCAGAAAACACAAAAACCACAATTTGTTTAAATAGATTGTGGTTGTAGACAGAAGTTGAGCTTAAGTCTTGTTTTCTTACTTTGAAAACTCAAAAGTTCATGACTGTCTAACAGAAACTTTATGTCTTTGCCCTTTGAAAGTGTAGACCTTTAAGAGACTCAGTAAGAGTTCAAAGCAGTTTAAAACAGTGTTTTTGTTATAGCATGGAGAATGCAGTTTTACTAGGGTTGGCATCTTTGAAACTGAGTTTCTTAGTGCCATCAAAAGAGAGTCCAGTGGTTTTCTGCAACACTACTGCTCCACCTTTGCACTGTCTGACCTTGATTTCTGACTTTTTAAATGCCAGAATGACATTAAAGTATTTGCTACTACTCTATAACACGTTCATCCAGTCATCTCATCTGGACAAAGCCTTTTTAAAGGACGAATTTTAGAAAAAATAAATTATAAATATGAAGGTCTAACCTTAAAAATAATTGTAGTGAACATGGATTCTCTATTTGAGATAACAGAAAGTAGGAATCAGAAAATATATACAGACTATGAAATCTAGTGACAAGGGAGACAATGTTTTCAGCCATCAGGAGGGACGGGGTAACTGAGTAGCAAAAAAATTTCAATTCCCAAACACAATTTTCATCTTGTGAGTTTAAAAAGTCAGTTCTGAACATGGTTTTTATCATTTATTGATTTCAAAACAAGGCAAAAAAAGTACCATTTTGTATGGACCATTTCAGTCTTACATACTGACATTAAATCTTGACAATTGAATTTTTTATCCTGAAAAGTTTAAATCCAAATTGTAAATTAAACACCAGAACTAGAGATACAATAAATAAAGACATTTTTTCCAATTGCATAATATGTCTTATATATGTACATTTTAACTATTTTTACAATTTCTAGTCACATTTTTCTTTCATGTGAGCATGTAGCAGCTAAGAAGAGACGGTTCAGCTAAAAGTAAGTCACTGTCAAACTGGTGCTAATTAACTAAACTGAAAATGTGAGTTGCTTGCTGATTAACATACCCAGTGTGGTATCCATTTCTCTCAGCTGGGATAAGGTTAAAGTGGTCAAAGTTCTTAATAAATGAATAGAAAAATCTTGATTTTTACCTTTGCAGTCCTGAGGGTTAAATTGCTTTAATGGATTTCAAAATTACTACTCTGTATTTTAATTCAACTACACCTTGTCTATGAATTCCCAGAGGTCTTGACACCAAATTATCTTGCTTGGGACTAATATCTGCAAGGATTGAACACCCTCTGCCAATTAGTAACTCTCTGATTAGAAAAATATTTCGGTCATCTGCTGAAAATATTTTGACTGACATTTGGATGCTGTCCTTATATCGAATATCAAAAGTGTTTTGGAAAACTGACATCACACAAGTCAATAAAAAAAAATCTTCTGAACTATAATACCAGCACAAAAGGACTTGAACAGTGGACCAGTGCACTGGCAGATATTCCCTTGTATGATCTGTGATATTGAACTGGATGCTTATCTCATTGGTAGATACAGCCTTGGCTTAGGGAGAATGCTTTCCAGCTGAGTAGTACATTCAAGTTCCCAGATGTCTTTATTAAAAAAGGTTATAAACATGCTGTGTTTTAGGCTGCTGGAAAATCTGGAAGTTGTTTTCCACACACACACACACACCTTAGGGGGAAAACACTGCATAGAAACACTGTCAATTTTATAAACAAACACAAACAAAACCTTCTGACTGCATTCTGGGAAAACATATAGCTGTTGGGGTGTAATGTCCACATTATTATGGTCAATATCCAAAATTCAGAAATAAGTAATATGATTTGCTGTCCCTCCTCTCTCCTGGTGTGATGCTTATCCATCCTTTCACAAGTCATATTCTCCTACACAATGCAGCTATAAATACTGTTGGGCATCTTGCCTTGCTGATAGTACTCAAATCCCATTTTTTTCCAGGAACACTGGACCTCATAAATTTTGTTCCTTTAAAAGTTTCTTAGTAGTTCTAATGCTATCTATATTATAGCTGCTTTAAATATTCTATCAGGTTATGCTCTAAAAAGTTCAGTCAGATTAAATATTTTTGCCTTTGGATCCTTTGTCCCTGTGTGCAAAAGATAGATCTATATAATTTCTGTTGAGCCCTCCATAAATTGCTTCATTCCTAGGCTTTATCAATTAAAAATAGTGCCTCGTACAAGATTAAGCCTACCCACTATCAATTTAAAAAGAACATTTGCAAGGCTTAGTTAATTGAAAGTTTCCAAGCAGGATTACTCTGAGAACAATGATATATTTTCATTCTCAATTCTGGTTAATTAGTCAGTCACCAAACAGTTCTTACCATAAACTCTTTGAAGTTCAGTTCACTAGGAAAAATTTCATTCAGCCCATTGTTTGTTCAAGTTTTGATCAGATAAAAAGGCTGTTTATTATTTTTCTTGGCAAGATGCATACTTATTTCTAACACATGTTCATATTAATTTGCATATCAGAAAGATCTGTTTGACTAATTCTTTATCATCCTTTTACAAAAAAATCCTCTTCTATTAGCAGGCAATAAATTTCAATAAAGTGTGTATATTTTCAGGTACAATTATTTTGCAAGAAAAAAATAGTATGAAGTGTCCTGCCAGTGGTGCATAAAATGTTGCTAAAATTTTGGGGTGTGAAGAAAAATTAAGTGTATAAAGAAGCTGTGGCCGAGAAAGGAGTGGAAATAATACAGAAATACCATATCAGCTAGACTGGTAACTTGAGCACTAACACATCAGGCACAGTTGGAAGCAATAGTACCATATCAGTAAAACTAACCATGGAGATTCAAATACTCTGCAATTTTTTCCAGTACTAGATTTTTTCCAAAATAGACAACACCTTCGGTTTTTTAATTGTTAAGTCTCACAAAAGGTTTTGCCTTCATTCATTTGCTTAGTTACCAATTTCTTTGAAAGCTGGACAGACTCTAGAATAACTGCTAAGAATTGAGGAAATTAACTGCTTTTTCTCCAGGGCATAATTTAGGGTTGTTGAACCTTTACAATTCAGCAAGATCACTTTAGCAGAGCATTTAGTACAGACTTCAGTTCACTCTCAGAAGAGTGAAGTATTGACACCTGCTCAGCCAGAAATACGCCTTACAGTCTGCTTCCCTTCTCTAGTTCAGTCTCTGTGGTTAAGATTTTCATTAACTCGTTGAAATTAAGATAAATAATTACCTTGAGGACAGATGGCATGTAAGCATATGGAGAAAAGAAGAAGAATGGCAACAAAGACTCACAGGTTTCTCCTAAGGCTTCATTTTAACACCTTCACAGAGCTACATTTTTCTTTCCCACCCTTCCCACTTTATGTTCCACATTTATCCACCACTGAAGAAGACAGTGAGTTACATGAAGCATATGCTAGGAATATTCCACATGCCCTTTTTTCTGGAATAGCTCTTTGTTTCCAGTACTCTCACATCTGTCCCAAGCTGAGTCATCATCCTTAGGCTGCACTTTCTAAGTGAAGGCATCTTGTAAATTATGCCAATAAAACTGCAATGAGATTCTCACAGCCCTCCCAAAAATGTGGCCTCACTTTGTCTGAGATTGTAAGAAATCCATGAATTTCAGAGCTATCAGACACATTTTTCTGAGGTCTACAAATTGCAGATTAGTAAAATTGTGTAGGATGGCCTTTGTGTACTTCTGATCTCAATCCACCTGGCTCCAGGATGTTTTCTCATATGATCAAAAGGTTGTTACCAATTAAGCCAGCTGGCAATGACCTCAAAGAGCTGATATTCTCTTGCCTTTGTATTAGATCTGCAGACATCTCTTGCCAAATTGGCCTCTATCCAAAGCCATTGAAATTCTTTGAAATGTACTTCGAAACCCAGTTTACCATCTAGAAAAGATAAAGCCTTGATAGGAGAGGCTCTGATCTACAGAGAATACTGACAGGAGTTAGGCTTCTGTAACACGGCCATCAGAAAGTAAAGGGTAGACATTGTAACAGCTCCTGTAAATTTCTTTCAAGTGCAAAGAGATAGTGAACTCTGTTTGTACCAAAGGCTTTGGATAGTCCTTTAACTCCTTATGACACATACAGGATTCCAAAAGAAGATGGCTGCTCTTTGAGCTGCTCTTTCAGTTGGTTCTTGAGTCTCACGCAGAAATGTTTCCATACTCTCCATGACTGTCATGCACGCTGCTGAGAGCAGTGATATTCTGTCTAGAATGATGTATAAAACTAGGGACACAAGATATGTTTTGAAGGAGTGTGATTTATCTATCAATTACAATCACATAAGAAGAGACATTATTATATCATCAGTACTACTAGTACTGATAGTCCAAATCAGTATTTATATACAGGGAATAATTTTCTTGTATCAAATGGTAATGTAAATATAAAATAGAAGTATTGTCAGATTGTAGTCTCACAATTTCTTGCACAAAGGCCACATATAAATACAGAGACTGGAAGCACTTTCCTGTCTGTAGATCTAAGCAAATATCTCTACTGTGTTCTGATTGCAAGCCAGTGGATAGTCAGTGATCCCAGTCCACTCCATACTCTGATATGTTGGCAGAAGCAGTTGTTCAGTGTGTTCCAACATGCATTTTTTTGTTGCCTACACTTCATTCAGTAGAAGAGCTTATGTGTCCTGTTTGTGAGTCTGTTTCCTCTAACTATATATTTTGGTTTAATAGGAGCTATTATCTCTCTGAAATTATTCTGTATATGTTATGACATACATGCCATGTATGTCATGACAGATTTGGTGTAAAAATATGTGACTTATCTGTGAAATACAGTAAAGCCTTTGTTTTTCAGCATGGCCCTTTATTGAACTATGGAACAGAAACTTTCACTTTCTTTATATATTATTCATTCAGAAAATTAGAGGTGAACACCCAGATGATATAAAGGTACATTATATATGAAGTCTTTAATACTGAAACTTAATGGCCTGACAGTTTTCCTCCAAATTTTTTCTTCTCTCTCTCTATCACCCCAGGTCCTTTTTGACTAGGGCTCATGCCATGTCCAGCTTTCCAATGGGGCTCATCACATACTCAGATGTAATTATTGTTACGCTGGTTGTCTTTGGCTGTGGGAGCCCTAAGCAGTAAGAAGCTGGTAGGAAGCAGCAGCTGAGCTCAATTCTGCTGCATGGCCTGTTTCAATGGTGGGCTGTTGATTTGGCAGGATTGTCTGATTTGTTTGTAAACAAACTCATTCCAACTGGAATTATTCAGACATCTTGAGCCCCATGGAAATGAGCTCCTAAATAGGTGGTTCTGTTCTTTGACAAGATTGCAAGTCCAGCCAATAAATACAAGAGCATTTTAAAGAAGTTCTTCAGCTTCTACAAGGTACTTGAATTATAAATAGATAATTAATGGGTTAAAGGCAAAAATGAGGACAAAACAAAATAAATATGGGACAAATGAAAGTGGAATAGAGGCTGAAATAGTGCCAGGCTACAAACCACAACACCTTACTGGGAAATATAATCCAGTTAGAGACTTTCTTCATTTGGTTTTCTGAGGGTAATTCTCACCTCAGTCCTTCTCAATACTTTACTTATTAAAAAGAAGAAAATCTGAAATCCAAATAAAGACTGTGGGTCACAGATGGTGGGACTGTAAATTATAGTGGTGAGATGTTATCAAAGATAAAAAAGATGAAGTCTTCTCAAAGTTTCGTATTAGGTCAGATAAGAGCTGGAAAGAACAGGATCATCACTCATAGGAAGGGTAAAAAATATTAATGTGACATACTTTTAAGTGGATGAATAGACTCTCTTTAAGAGATTCAGCTGAAGAAAATACTAAAATACTTCTTGGATTTTAATATTAAAATACTTATTTTTATAAGAGGTCATTTGACTCACTTGGATATCTTGGAGACATCATCATTAGATATTTTAAAATACATTTTAGAACAAGAAAAAGACATATTTAAGTGCTACAATTGATTTCTATAAAAAATATAAAATCTGATGTTATCAAAATATATATTTTATTTTTTACAAGGGAATTAAACACATATGGAATATGTTTGTATTTTCAAGATATCTTAGTGGCATAAAATCTAAATTTTCCTAGATTTTAAATTATGGGAGTTATATGTCTTTTCACACCTTAAAAGGAGCATAAGATCTATTTTCAATGAAAAAAATATTCTCTTGAACTGCCCAGACAGGAACTATCTTTTGAAAACCACATACTTTGATTATCTGTACTAAATGTCATTAAGGGGTTCTTTTCTCCCTGCATGCCACAGGCGAACTCTAGAAAACTTGAAAGATCTTGAGATTTTTAGAAGAAATAAAGTATTTTATCATCTCTTGAAATTAACAGGCTCAAAGATGATCCAGTTAGAGTAGTGAACTAGTAAAGAGTAACAATGATGATAGCCCTTATAATGTGAAAAGAGGAAGACATAGATAAATTATTTTCAAAAAAGAGCTGAAGAGAAAATAATATGAGCACTTCTACCTGCTAAAGATCCTTAATAGATATATTATCTCGCATTTTGAATCCGTATATGTGGTAGTAATTGTTATTAATAACGTGTCAGCAGTTTCTTTTGAATAGAAAAAAGAACAGTGCAGTTATGCATAAAGCTAGGGGGTTTCAGCTTATTAGATAGCTGTATAGCAAAAAGCAGGCTTGAAATAGCTTCAAGTTCTTTTGCAATATTCTATTTTAAATGCAGTAATTTGCCGTTACTGTCTTTTTTTCCTGCGGTAAAAATATAACAGCTGTCAATAAAATAGAAGAAGTGAGGGAAATAAAAAGAAAGAATTAAAATAAATAGTGCAAAGAATTCCATGGCAGAGAAAATAAAGGAGGTGTAAACGAGCCGAGCTACACTTGTATAAAATATTTGGAAAAAGAATCCAGCATTTTACAAGATCTGGTATTCCAATGCATAGGGCTCAGTGACGGGTGCACTGTATGGTTCTTAATCAGCTTTTAGCACTCCCGATGCCAGATGAATCCTTTCCTTAATACACAGTTAAGGCAAAGCAATTTGCTTTGTGGAATGAAAAGGAATCTGAGGAGTCCAGACAGAGAAATCCAATTTCATCTCCAGACAGCCCCAGTGCTGTCTTCCATTTTAATGTCTGACAGATTCTGTTCCTCCTTTCCCCTAGTGAAGAATCAGTTAAAAGATCAGTGTTGTATTTTGAGGGGGTTATTTTGGTTTTACAAATCTTGCAATGCATTCGCATACGTTTATTAATACCCTGCTTCAGATAAAATACAATTGCCAGGTTAATGAACTGTAGGCTTATATAAATTCTGTCTGTTGCTCCATCAGCCTTTTCTGATTCTATTCCATCGACCCATCAAGTGTGAGCTGATTGCAGATTTCTAAAACATAAAGTCTTCTCTTGAAGACTAAAGCTGTATCTAAGCCTCTGAAACACTCATTAACTTCTCTATCAATCTATATAACACATCTTAAAAAAGTATATTTATTATTTTTCCTTCTCCTGTCACAGAATGTCAAGTTCAAGGTTTTTTATATTGATCAAAGTCCATCCTCAGAGGAATGACTAATTTTACATGTTAGTTCCAATAAAAGACTCAAATTTGTCTGATGTTGACAACAAATTTTGAAGGAAAATTTACAGATTTGGGAGGCAAAACTTCAATTTGTTTATATATAGTGAAGCCTCCTGATCCTATAAGTAGATCAAAATTGAATTATTTAATTGCTAAATATCTGAGAAGCTTTTTATTCTTGTTGAAGGTGTCATTCAACTTTACCATTGGTAAAGGTACTACTTTGTTACACGCTTTATTGTTTGCATATAAATCTGTTCATGCACTCAGACCAGAAACAACTCAGTGTTTTCATTGTGTAGGAAATTAAGTTATTAAAAAGCCAAAAAACCAATCTATTAAAAATTAATTATGGAAGGCAAACATTTCATTAAATAGTATTTCAAACAAGTTTGCATAGAAATATTCTTAATGAAATCACCTTATAATCTAAATTCTTAGGCTTTGTTCTATAGTTTTTAAGGGAGAACCTGTAAAATTCTAGTTTGAAATGTCTAAACACTACTGGCAAGGAAGTCTTGGATGCCCACAAGGATTTTCAGATGTCCAGATTCAACGGTACCAAGAACCATTTGACATTTGGAATGGAAACCTGGAATTTGGGGAACAGTAACCTTGGAGCCTGTGGTCTCTGAGTACAAGTCTCTACATGGTTTTGACCCTGGCAGCCCAGATAGCTAATAGGTAAGCAGGAAATTGAAAACCAGTGGATGTCTTGGAACAATATTCCACTGAATACTATTCTTTCAGAAATTAAAATGAAACTTGGTTTTGCTTGTAAAATAGAAAGTGAATTATGTGACTTTAAATAAATGCATATTTGCTACATTTGTGGAAAAAGCTGAAATCCTTTTTGTCAATGTAGTAATATTTTTTTTCCTTTGGAAACTGTCATGAATACAAAATTACTTATTTCTTTACTATAGAAATTGTCTTAACTTGCATATACAATGGTTGGGTTTCTCCTGATTAAAATGACTAAAAACTCATATGATACTTAAACTGAACAGTTTCAGTTCTCAATCTTTTCCTACATGAACTTATAAACCTGTGACCTATCCAGCCAAATAACAACATGACAGGAACTTGTTCTGCTTGCTCATATGCATTTCCTTGAATTTCCTAGTATTAGAGTACAGCTAAACACAAACTAGTTGGGGTTTTGGGGAGGGTTTTACATGCTTGCTTGCTTGCTTGCTTTTCTTGATTTTGGAGGTGGGGTTTGTCTTTCTTTTTTTGTTTCCTCCTTTCCATATTTTTCTTCAGTTTCCAGTAGGAAAACAAACCACAAAACCCAACACAGCTGGAAGTTTACCAATTGTTTGCTCACTGAATGACATTTCTGTTTTTCCCAAATGCTTCACTTGGAACTAGATCAAAATGAAGGAATGTACTATGATAAACTGTTCTTTAGGTATCCCTAGCACAAGCAGAGAGTAATTTGATATCATATAGCATACAATACACTTATCAACTATTTAAATGCTCTTCAAATAAGGTCAACATACTTCCAGTGGAATCCATTAGTGTAACATTAGCATTCTAAATGCTAGTCATTAACACATATGAAATAAACTCATCCAAGATAGTAGTATTTTAAGAGATGTCAGGACATTTGGGTTTGAAATACGTTTACACTCAGCAATATACCAAATGTTTGTATTTTAAATTAATCCTGTGATTGTTCTCTGTTTCACTCCTTTTTTATTCTGGTTTTCTTTTTAACTTCCTGACTAATAATTTCCAATTTTTTTTCCTCTATAACTCTAAGAAAAGCACTCTGCAGGTAATTGGTAGTCTCCATCTGATTGCTCCCTGCATGTTGGCTTCACAGCATATTATCTTCCAGCATTTTATTTTTTACCCTGGGAGCTGATTTCTAGAACTGATTACTTGGAAAAACTGCAATCTGCTCAATGTTTTTGAAGTCTTAAGAAAAGCTTTTTTTAGCAACATCATCTCTTTTGGTATATTCTTCAACAAATCTTGAACTAGTTATATATGCTATTTATTGTTTTTATTTATCTTTGTGGCCATCATCTGGAGATACGCTTAATCATATCAGCTTTGTTTTATTGCCAGACTCTAGTTTCAGGGAAATAAATCAGGGTTTTGTTGTTTTAGTATATTGAGACAGAAAATTGACTTTCAGCTAAAAAATCTTGGCAAAAGGAGAGATATGGCAACAAACTCCCAAGTTAGTGCAAGCTTTCCTAACATGGGATCTTAGATTCTGAAGTGAAAACATATCAAAAACTAGAGTAGTTTTAGAGCTTCTCAGGCTTGCTGTCACTTAGGGTGACTGTGACTCTTAGCACAATTTTTCTTCAGTAATTCTAAGCATAACAGTTATCAACAAAATGTGGTCTTATATAAATAAAGAAGGGCTGACTGCACACACCAATTCTGGTCCATGCAGCTGGTGCTGATATTCTTCCCACTTTTCAAAAGTTAAGATTGAACACAGGGCAGCCAGCATCTATGTGGAGTTAAGGATTCCTGTTATACTTAGCAGATTGCTTAAATTGCTGGCAACTAGTAGACTGTATATAATACTGCCATAATTCTGTTAAAATAGTTATATAGGCCATTTGTGATATCTAACTCCTAATTTGTGTAAATAGATGACTTGGTGGCTCCTTGAAAATAGTGAAATTATGAACATACAACAGCCAAGGATGTTATCTATCACATTTGCACAACACCATCCCTGTGCTTAACCTACTGACATCCTTCTAAGACAGCTTAGAACTTATGCACTTCAGAAAATGTCATTTTTTTAATTGTAGTGTTCAATTTTATATAAAATAACGGGAAAAAACCCAGCCAAAAATAACCAACAAATCAAAGCAAACCGAAATAGTGAGCAAAAGAAATAAAGAAGATAAAACCAAAATAAAAACTCTCCTGCCATAACTTCATGCAAAAAATGCTACTGAAATGTAAAAGGTATTTTAAACTGAAAAATATGAGTTTCTGCAAAATTGCTCATTATTTCTTTTTTGAATGGGTGGTGAAGAGCCCTTTCATTTTGCTTTAAGATACTGTGATTAAGATGCAAGACGCTTATGTTTTACTAGAATGTAATAATAGCAATTTGGAGGTGAACACATATATAAATTGTTACTTTTGCCAATTCTGTATATAGCAGTTCTTCAAAACATGATAATTCCTCAGAAGGATTCATCACACTGTTTCCAAAATGAGCTCCAGGTGATCATGGTCATACTATAATAATGCCTTAGAGCCGACTACTTTGCAGTTTGTAAGTATTAATCTTCATGTAATCATCACCCTGAAAGATGATTTGGAAGTTGATGAAGGTTTTTTTTTAAGATCATTGCTTCTCCAGTGTGATTTCATATAGAAATGAAAAAAAACAGGAAACTTGAATAATGTTTTGTACATTTATACCTTACCTAAATGTAAAATAAGAACTACTGAGTTTGCCAAGACCAATTTTTCAGGTCTAAGTGGTGGAGCACAGTTCCTATTGTACACAGAGGCAGAAAGCAGGAGAATAAATTTGAGACAGTTCCAGGAACAGGTTGAACACACCTCAACTGGCAGACTAAGCCTCACAGTCAGTGAAAAGTTCATGTGCCCTAAGCATTTGTGGTTAGGTCTGTTGTTTTCAAAGGATAATCTACCTTAACTTCCTACAACCAGTTAAGATTTGAGGATATATTTTTTAGTTTCAAGATCTGTTCTTGATCCGGCTACAACAGTTTGAGTGTTTCATCTGAGGGAAAGCAAACCAATTGTGAAAAAATAAAATTAGCCCAAGAATTTCATTGTCCACTATGTTCTGCTACAGAAATATGATTCTAGCAGCCTTTCAGGACTCCAGGGAACTGAAGGGAATTGAACACAATTTCTTGTGTTTCTTAAGTTTCACAATTCCCTCTTAGTTCTTTTTCTTTTTTCACTTATTAAATGGTCTCCAGGTGTCTGAGTTTTACTAGGAGCAGAAATTAACATCTGTTTAGCATGAAGCAAATGCTGTTTTCAATAACACACCTACAAAACAAGCAACAAACAAGTTCAGAACAAACAAGTTCAGAACAAACAAAAAGATAAATGAATACTTTATTGGACTATTGAACTGGCGCAAATGATGCATGTTCTAATCTTCTCCTCATAAGAGCCTTGAATAATTTCTTTTCATCTTTAGAGAGAATCTAAAATGTTGATCCTTAATTATACAGGCCTTATCACTATATTTATTGTTGGCCTTAAGTACTAAGTGGTTCTGCTCAAATCTTTACAATTGTAACTACCATGCTTATGCTCCTGAAAGAAAACATTCAACAAAATTCAATAATTTATTTCCTGTTCTCATTATTTTTTGGAGTAAGTCAACTTTCTGTAAAGTATTTCTATTGATGTAGCTTCCAACTGTTAGTTCCACGACTTAGGTTTTTACTGAGTAAATAAAGTACAGGAAGTAACTCTGATTATCTTGGATACTGTGAATTTCATGCTGTAGCTGTAGCTTTATTAATAAACCCATAAGTCCCATAAACCCAAAGCTTGAGACAGGTTGTATACCCAAGTATCTATGTATGTGATGAATTACTCACAGGAAAAGTTTTCTGTTTTGCTGGGGGGCT
>VWYI01029447.1:0-12196 GCA_013399455.1 Anthoscopus minutus
GATATCTGAGCTTACAAAAATGCATATCTATGAACAGGATGCATATATACCTCATCAGTTATCAGCATTCACATGATTCAGCAGTATCTGCCATCTCAGTTTTCCCTTGGAGATTCTATGCCTGATTTCTCCAGCTACCTATCTTGAAGTAGCCCAAGATGACCAGTTGCTTCTTTATACAGTTTGCCACAGTCTTTGTGCAAAGTCCTTTGGTGATCTTAACATTGTTTAAAGCAAGTGGGATCTTTATATATCACAGAAAGGATGGAAACGAGTGTTTTCCTTAGCATAAAAGATTTCAGCTGTCAGTCTGGTAACTAACCTGTGCAATCTACACACCTAATTGCACAATGTTGAATTACAGCCAAAACAAGAACCTTGTACTCCATGAAATATAAAAACAAACCAGCAAAACAACTGTGTTGATATCACTCACTTTACTGTATGTAAATCTGCTACTATACTTTGACCAGCAGGAAACTTTCCCTTCTAGACTACAGATCACACATAGGTTTAAGTGGGCTTGGCATTTCAGTGTTCTGCAGCAGCTAATAAAATCTGGTAGTGATGGGCCAAGTACTGAAATTCCACATCCCTCAAATACTTCCCAACCCCTTGAATGCTGCAACTAATTTCTCATGCTGTGCCTCCCTGTACCTTGGAGAGCTCTTGCACAAGGAACCCTTCTTCTCTTCAGCCATTCTAAATCAGATCCACATGTTCTCTAGACTATCACAGTGAACTGACTTTGACAGATTTACATATATCATGCTTTCTACTGCAGCTTGTACTTAATGTGATATCCCATTAAAATGTGCCAAACACTATATCTTTTGAAATGGGTTGTTTTAAAAGGCTTTAAAAAGAATAGTCATAATTATTTATGCAAAAATTTCAATAGACTACTCTGGAATTTGCTAATGAAGGACCAAAGACTTAGACCCATGGTTTCTAAATAGACTCTGCAGTGGGACTGACCACAGCTTCAACTTATTTTTATCTTTTCATTTTAACTGCAATGCCTGTCACTAATAGAAATAAAGCTATTACCTTGTCAGTTTTTAGGGGCAGGTTTCAAACTTGCATCTCAGCCTTTCAATATCAATAATTTATAGCAGAACTGAAGCTCATACACAGATCTCACAATCCACAGTGTAATTTATTTCAGCTACTTTCTTCACATAATAAATTAGATCACATTGGTGACTTTAAATTAACAAAAGGTTAAATAATGTTTTATGAGTTCTCTTGGTAATTTTCAGGCCTGCACCACTTTTTCCATAATACATCATTATAGCAAAAGCACTCTGCTGTATTGCAGCTGTATTAGAGCAATATTATTATGGGAGAGCTGATGCTTTGAGATGCCTATTAAAGAGGTTTCAAGACCCCAGTAGCCTCCAAATGGTCAATAAATTGTACAGTACCCAGGATTACTCAGTGAGCTATAGCAGAGCCACATCACTTAAAGTTGAAAGTTGTCCATTCTCTTTTCAGGGACAGGATGCTGGAGAGACCAGAACCAGGTGCTTACCTTATCAAGATGTTTAGGGCTAGTCTCTTTTGGCCATAAAAAGCTGTAATGTGTATCCAGCATTTACTAAGACCATTTTTTAAAAAATTTTCCTGTTACAGCAAAGCACAGTTGTTCTCATGGTATGTACTTACCATTAACACAGTAAAAATGTCTTATTTGTGCATTATCTGCAAAATATTTCAGAAGGACCTGCAGCAATGCTAGCAAAATTTTGGACCATAAATTTGAAATGATAAAAAATAAAAAGAGCTCTCTTCTCTGTTTGTAAGAAAATAACTGCTAGGACATTTCTGCCTGTAGGATGTAAAATCTGCTTTTAATCATCAAGCTTTACAGAAAATCACCAGTGTTCCATTTGCATATTATTCTGAGAATTTAAGTTACAGTTCTGAATTCAGCACAGAGACAAGCTTATTTTTGAAGGAAAAAAACCCAAACCAAACCAAACAAACCCAAACATAAAAGCTCCCACCAATCTAGACATTTCTAACAGTAAAAATATGGATGTATGCTAATTCTTTAAACATGTGTGGGCAAGAAGTGATTCCCCAGCACCAAATGTCATTACTGAAACATTGCTCTAGTCTTCACATTTCTACAGTGACTCTCAAGAGGAAAAAAAATTACAATCACCTTTATTTTTTGCTCAAATTTGAATAAGACTTGAAAAAGGTTGTAAAGGGTAATGAGTAAAATTCTTAACACCAAGGTAAATCAGGATAACTGTCAGCATTATATCTACCAGTATCTGTCATCTACAGATAACACATTTCATAAAAATATCTCAGAATATAAATGATAATATTTCCCTTTCATGCATTGACAAGTATGTATTCTATCACCATTTTCATAAGCTGTTAAAACCAGGTAGGGTAGTGTTCTTTATCTGTTCCATGGCACATCCCTGATACCTTCCTCCAAGGGAATCTTCTGCTAGCAGACCATCACTACATGACTGATAAAATCACATCATCTCATTGTGAGATGCTCTGCCCAGGGGGAGCACCCAAGCATTCATACCTGGATATTATTGGAGGCTTGGAACACCAGGAGCAGCCTTACCTACTGAATTCCCAAGGGCAGGATCTACATGACCACCATGGGACCTGAGGAAGACCAGACCTGTCAACAGAATCACTCCTTCGACAGAATCAAATCCATCACTTCAAAAAGACTGCAGGCACCATTTAATTGAACTTCTACCACCACCCTGACCAACAGGGTATATCCTGTATCCTGAGTCTGATAGTTTAAGCCACTGTTTTCTGCCTTTAATTTTCCTATTAAATTGGAGTTCTGACTTGGAATCTCTCAGTGGTTTGTTTTCAAACTACTACAGACCTATATGAAATAACTGCAGTGGGATGCACTTCTGCTCCCTTGCAAAATGCAAAATGAGTGGAAATAAGGTAAATGATGGACTTGCTTTACAAAGCAAATGGTTGATATCAACCAGTAACTTCTCAAAAGAAGTTGCTCAAAAGTTTTGGCTCTTGCAGTTCCACTGTTTGTAGTGAAGCATTTCTGATACATAGTTGCAGGTAAGACAATACCCAGTGTTTGCAGACATAATCTATGTAAAAGATTCTGATCCATAGTTGCAGATAAGACAATACCCAGTGTTTGCAGACATAATCTATGTAAAAGATTTGCTGCAGGGATCAATAAAAACAATGGAGCTATAAAATGAGTCAGGTGTTTTGCATTGCTTTGTCATGCAAATTAAAGTCATCTACCAGGTCACAGGATTATAGATTTGGTCTAGCAAGCCTTCCCCTCTATTAATCCATGCTAACTACTAACTAGTCATAACTGATCACCTTCTTTTCCATCATATGCCTGAAAAATTTTCCCAGATTATTTCTGGTATCATCTTCCCAAATCTCAAGGTAAGGTAAACTGCTCTGTAATTACCTGCACCTTTCCTATCTTTTCCAAAATAAGAAAGACATTTACTCTCTTCCAGTCCTCAAGCATCATTCCCAACTACCCTGATCATTCAATACAACTCAGAGTTTAAGCAGTATGTTGGTTACAGCATCAGAATGCTTTAATAAGCTCATTCTGATTTCCTCAGAAAACACTGGGACAGCACACTTAAAATGTTTGCCATACTATGTTAAAAAAATGGTCCTGATTGTGGACTCTTGGTTGCAAAAGCAAATATTAAAAGTGGCGGGGACCTGGCCTGGTCTTATGTGTCTGGAGCTCCTCTCTTCTCTCATGACATCACCTGCACTGATGATAGCTTGACCTTGTCAGAGGAACAAAGATCAGAATTACTGGAGAGGAATGCCAAACTAATGGAAGAACTGTTAAGGAATGCTGTGTGCCTTGGAAACAGCCTGTTTACTTCCCAGGTATTACAACCTAAACCTCTACAGGACTGAGTCTATTCTGTACAATGCACAGGTACTGAAGGGAACTGAAGTTCAACGGAAGTGAATTCAGCAACATGTAGGAAAGTGCCTAAGCACATGTTCCAGTTTTTATTTCTCCATAACATATTCCACTCTATCTTATGCTGCCCACTTCATGTGCCTGTTTGTTCAGCCTCTTTGGGGTCCCTCAGTCTGGATTAATCATGGATAAATGCCTTGCAGGAGCTGCAGGTGCTTATAACTTGAATATTGTAACTTTCTTAGGAATCCAGAAAGCCCTAAACACAAATGAAGCCCTTGTATCATGCAGTGGTCCCTCCAAGTATATCACAGTGAAGGGAAAGTCGTGGTGAGGATAAATGCCTTGGGACATTAGTCACTCTAGCTTTTATGTATCCCTATGCAATAACTGCCTCCATGCTTTGGCGGAAATAAAGTTATATCATCTCACTCAAATATTGTCTTAGAGACTGGAAATACTAACTTTAATATTTCCAACAGGTCAAGGATTTGGTTCAAGTACTTCTAACTCAATTCAAAATTTAATTACAAATTAATTTCTTTCTCTGTTATACCTGTGTATGCTATTGGACTGATCTTTTGGCACCCCTCTCATTAACCATTTACAGTTTCTCTTTAAGTTGTTTTGACCCTATTGCCCTTGCGTGATCAACTTTTGCTAGGTTACTGTGCTGTTAGATCCACTGAAGAGCCAATTATTAGCCTTTCCCCTAATAAGGTTAGCACTAATTACCCCTAAAATAAGAAGTGATTTATTGTCAATGATAAAGTAATTAACATTGATTACCTTTGCTAATTAGTTATAGGAAAAGGAAGCTAACTGAGCAACAAATGACATTACTGTGTCGCTACAAAGAGCTATTGCAATTAGACATAACTCTTTTTGCATTTACTTTGCTTCAGTACAGACCTACAACCAGATGGATTTCAGTAACTGATGAATTATTAATATTTTTTACTGATTTTAATCAGAGCTCTAGCTAAGATACATTCTTTCCCTAGATGACTTTTTTCCTCAAGTTCCCACTTTCCAAACCAACTCTAATACACCTAGGAAGGCTGTATATCTATTTCTACAAAGGCAAGAGGATCACATAAAATGCAGAAAGAGGCAGAAACCACAGGTGAGTTCACTAGACTCAGTTCTGAGAGTCTAAGATTTGACATCTACTTTAAAATCCAGAAAGACCAAAGGTATCAAATTTAAAGTTTAATTTCTTGTCTTATTCCATGCCCGATACCTTTAGAAAGATAAAAAAATTTTATCTTCCTGACTATCACACACATATCAGCTTTCCCTGAGAACAAAACCTGGAAATTTCAAGAAACAGCCATTCTACTCTGACATTCCAGAACCTGAAATTTTTAATGACTTTGAGTCATACCACACTTTTTTTATGATTAATGAAAGACTCAGAATAACTGTTTACTTTTCTGTCCAATTTTCCAATTCACACAGACAAGGTATACTGATAAAAGTAAACAAAGACAGCGAAATTAAGTACGTAAAAACATACTCTTGCCACATAAGTTAACTTTGAACAACGCTGACTGGGGTTTCAAGTTTATTATCCTCTGCCCAGCATTTCCTTACAAGCAACCAATATCTACAGTGAAAACAACAGAAAGTTTGATTAATGAAATATAATATAGGCCAAGCTGCAAAACATAAAACAAACCACCCAAACAAAAAAACTTCAAACATAGAATTAATTCTTCTCAAATACAGTAAAATGGACTGAAAACCCCAAGAAAAATGTCCAGATCAGCTAGTCAAATCATACAGAAGGACAGACTTCAAGCTTTTACACATTTTTATTTCTCATCTTCATTAAATTTGAGTTGAGCATGAGTACAGTTTATCAGTTGTATAAAGTTTAGCATTGAGCTTACTTTGCATAAACATGTTGAGATGAAGATGTGATTTCTGCAGATGCCTATATAAATCAGTTTAGATGATTCAGGAAACACATTGATACAAAAACCATAAGCGCAAGTAGTTTTTACAGATAAAGAAAATAGCCTGTTTTCTTCAGTACTGACAAAACACTAAGCACCATGAAACAAGTGACATCAAGTTATTTTCCATATTGGCTTACTGAGATATAATAACAGAGCAAAGTTAGAAGCAAAGCCTGCAACAGCAGGACAATTACTTTTCACCATTTAGTACAAAGTGTTAGGATTCATAGCTCAGAGAAAGTAGAGGTAATAAGAAAAACAGAAAGTAGGGGGGATGTTTACCTCTTAAAAAACATAGTTTTGCTTAAAAAAAGCACAAACTGATAAAAAACACTGAATAAACTGTAGAATGTGACTTTTCCAATGTCATCAACAGTCATTAAAGTCATTACTGTCATTTAGGCATTAAATGTGGGGGAGTTGTGAGATTTTTAGTTTATTTGTTTGTGTTTGCATTTTCTTGGGAGTTTTTTGTTTGGTTTTATTTTGTATTTTTAATTTATGTTTATCTATAGGAAAGGAAATAGTTAGCATGAAAAAGAGAATACCAGTAAAAAGTTTTAAAATCTTCTCCAGCTTCCTCGGAGAGGATATTTATGGTGTTGAACAAGCAATGTAAGCCTTATATGTTTCGCATATACTCTATGAAAAATGGTTATTTACATAGAACTTAACAGAAAATTGTGGCAACTTAATAATTGGTTAAAATCTCTGAGATATTTGGATGAAAGTTAGTATTTCATTGCCATATGCATTGGAGCTTCATTCTGGCCATGTCATGTCAGAAATCAAAAAACTAGAACAAGCCAAATCACAGAAATAATTTTAAATTTCTAATATTTAGAAATTTTTAGAATATGTAGAAAAAGGAGAGAAAAATGATCCTGACACCCATGTTTACTGGTTTCTGATTTTAAAAAGAAGAAATAAAATATATTCTATAGAGTTTAGCTGTGGTCCCTGCAGTCTCAAGGCATATGATCGTATAATTTTTTATAACAAATTGCTCCCTGATTTCTTCCCATTAATGTAGTTGATTTGTGTAATTACCTTTTACCAAAAACTACCATTTTCAATATTATATTGAATAAGGGTGAAAGTTGCAACAATGATTTTACTTTATGTGTTCTGATTATAGTCTATAACCTCCTCTACTTGTTTTCTCCCATAAATAGGGGGTAATGAGTGAGTACTGAATATAACACTTTCACATAAAAGTAATTGAATATCTCTGGATCCTGTTACCCTTTCAAAGTATCTCTTAAATATAATGCCAAAATTTCACATTTGTATGGGTGCCAGAAGTTAATGTAAAGTATATGCCCAAAATATTGAAAGAGAATCTACATTTTTATTTCCTAATGCCCATGCTGAGAATGAATCCATTCCTTCTCACACTGTAATTTTTTTTCTCTTTAAAAAATTTCTTTCTAGTTTATGTATAGTAATGAATTGAAGACTCAAACCTCCAGTTTCACAGCTAAATCAAAAGTGTTGCAGAGGGAAGAGGGGGTGGGATGAACAAAAAGAAGCCCCAAAGAACTTGTCTATACAGGTGACTCTTTGAAGAACAATTTGCAAATCATTTGTCCTCAAAGTGGTAAAGCATTGAGAGACCTTTCCGGCTCTAAAGGACAGCAGGCTAGTCTGCAGGCTGGAACTGTTTTCAAGTGCTGCCTCTTCAATCTGAAAATTCTTCGGTAGATTAGTGTAAAAAAGCAGGCAGCACTAGAAAACTGATGAGGTGATACAGTGGAAAAATCAGTAAAAGTGCTGTTCTATAGAGCCAGAAGTATGTTATCATTGCAGTGTCACAGCAGCCCCAGGCTTTGGTCCTGACTTCATTGTGCAGCAGCTACATTGACACATGAAAAAAAACCGAAACAAAACAAAATGAGACAATATCTATCTCAAATTGTTTGCAACTTAGGAACAAGTAAAAAATCCTGTCTTACAGCAGAGTAAAATTATACAAAACTTCAACTCTAAGCAGAGAGTTGAGTGTAGAAATGGACAAATTTACATCATCAAATTTGCTGCCATTGAGACAATAAAAGTGCAGACCTAAATTCAAAATATTGATGTGCATATGCATGTCACTAAACTGGGCTAGGAAATTTCAGAAATAAACATTTATATCTTAAATTTCAAGCAATTTTGCATGTATATTTGTGGTAAATGTCTTACCCACTGGCAGAATGCTTGATTTCATTAGGAAGTTCATTTAAAAACACAAGTGTGTTTCCCTTTATGTCCATTGTCCAAAAGGCTGTCCATCCTGAACAGGCCCTCAGCAGAGCACTGCAGATTTCAAATTACATTTAATTAAAGCTCCATGATGGTCTCTGAAATCCAAAGATAGTTTAACACCAAAAACACCAAAACCACCAAAGCTTAACACCAAAAACACCAAAAAATGAGATAGGTGAATACAAACTCAATAATTTGGTTACCAAGTTAATTTTTCCCCTTTTCAATGAAATGTGCACAGCTGAAGTTGTACTCTGTTTGGTTTTAAGTTGTAGCTTTCCCCTATTACAATGATACAATGTCTTTTGTTTGTAGACATGGGGAAGAACACTTTTAAAACTGTTCAGCTGTGATTGATGATAAAGTGTCTTTGATTAATCTACTTGTATCAAAGGTCCTCAGACTGACAGAGCTGGAAAAAAGTAAATCATCCTTCCATGAATGATAGGTAGAGAATTTTCCATTCTTTTTCAGGGGAAAATTAAATTTCTCTTCAATTAATCTTTCTTAAAGCACCAAGAAACTGACTGATTTCATTCTGACACTTCCCATCCAAAATTACAACTACTAAAGGACAAGGTTCTCCTTGCTTCAATGAAAGTCTCAGCAGAGTCAGCACATTTCTTTAAATCACTCAATCCTTGTGGTATTAAGTGGTGCCTGCCGCATAGCCCTAGAAAATGTTATCTTCACGGGGATGAACTTCCCACTCCCTAGAAGCAAAGCCAGAATTGCAAAACCAGTTTGAATGTAAAAAAAGTTTGTTCAAAATAAATTGCTACTGTGCAGACATGGTATCTTCTATTCTGCTCTGATGCTGGAGTTTCTTGTGGCATGTGCACCACTTAACACACAAGGGAACTAAGTCTCAGATTTTTATTGAGTTTTATAAATTTCCAGTAAGAATGGACCTCACTGTCCCAATGCAATATGTGCACCTGTCTGTATTTAACATAAGCCTTTCAAATTCAACTTCTTTCTGTGGTTATGTTCAGTTCACTTGAAAGATTGTAGTACGCATCTGTATTGCTCCATTTTGTTTGAATTGTCTTCTTTCCTTTACTGCTTAGGGAAAATATCACTTCTGCCTTCTGCAATCTAACTCTCAGACAAGTTCTGCCCCAGACTGTTTAAAACTGAAAGCCATCTGTGTAATTTAAAGACAGATAAATCAAGCAAAAGAATCTCTTCAGCTAGATGAAAGCTTTCAAGAATTATCAGAGAAGGGCAAAGATGGCCATCACAGGGACCAGATGAAGTGTGAGTTCAGATTTAAAGGTAATCCACAGCTGACATCTGGGTTCTAAACCAGATACACTAAAAGAGATATGATTTTTGTGTTTAAAATGTTATGTTTAACCTCACTGAATTTTCATATTGCAGAGCAGTCTAGTTTGTTCTATGAAGATTTCAGATCTCATCAAATTGTAGTCAGAAAACAGCAAGCAAGTATATTAATTGTCCCAGATTGTTGTTCCTCTTTACATAAGGTTACAAGTGTAAAGAGACTGGATTCAGTCTGTCTGTACCTTGCCTCCTTCCCAGTTAGAGCTGTTACAGAAAGTAGTTTCTCTGGTGATTACTTCAGCTTCTTTGCAAAGCTTAGTGCTGATCTCTGTTGCTGTGGCATGAGTAGGAATTTCTGCAGAACTCGTAGGAAGCTGTAAAAAGGTTATTCTTCTAGTTTATTACATAAACCCAACAACATTACTGGCATTGTCCAGGGCACAAAAATCAAGACAGAATCCCAACTGGAGAGCTTACAAGCCAAAGCTATGAAGCAAGCACTTACTTTCAACAAAAGGAAAAGAGTTGGTGGCAAAACTTTCCATGCAAACAATATTGACAACTTCATGTTAAAGCAAACAGCACTAAAAAGGATTCATGGCTCAGTGGAAAGGAGTTTTGAGCACCTGTGGTTAATAATGACACTGTTAGGAGCAGCAAGGTTAGAGCACCTATTCAGAGTCAGTTATTAACTTACATAATAGTAAAATCAGTAGAGGCTATGAAGGCTTTATTGTTATTTTTCTGACAGGTGGTGCCACTGTAATGGTGGAATTAGTGTACTGCAAAGAACACATATCTCAGCCAAATCACTGCAGCTGTTCTGCACTGTTTCATTTTTTTACTAACTTCTTTTCTTTTGTATGCGACAAATTATTTGACGAAAAGGCATAGGAAACCCACGTCATTTAAATTCATGGTGTTATGATGAAGGGCCAAATATTTGTCACAACCTACATTTCTGTAGCTAGTCAAGAGTCTGTGTTATGAATGCTATGTCAATTCTGATCACGAACATTCATAACAATTTCCTTATAAAAACTTTCCCTTAAACAGAAAAAAGTTATCCTTTTTCCTCTTTGATTTGATGAACATATTGAACAGAATCAGATGAATCCCATCTCCACTTCAAGTAAGAGGAAATCCACCAGATCTGAGTTGTTACTGGAGTAATGTTCAGTGCACTAAAGCCTGTGAAGGAATCAGACTGTAGCACAATGTTCTGTAGAGGAATCAGCCGACAGAAGTTGGTTTTCATTAAGAATGGTTGTTGCCATGGTCTGTATAGAGACTTGATACTTGCTTCTATAAGACACAGTATGAACACCAGATGCAGTTTACATTCCCATTCAGAAGCTTTGTGTAGTCTGCCAGAATTATAAGGCAGCATTCTAGTTTCATTTCTAAATGACAGCTATATATAGTATACACACACACACACACACACATAAAAACACTACTATAATATATGTATAAAGTAATACAATATCAGGAAGTGAAGATGTTTTTCCACTGAAGTGTTTTAAAAGAAGGTTTTCAGGTCAACTGAATATGGCCTCACAATTTCTTGAATTAAGTTACAAGATAATCTAAGGAAACAAAATTTAGATATGTACTGCATCACTCTTATATGAGGTTCTCTCTGTCTTGCAGGAAAAATGGTGTGTGTGTGACAGTACAAAATATTTGATGCATATCAAATACTGAAGGAGGCTTAAAGCTGTAATTTTTCCCATTGCATGTACTTGGTAGCCAGTATAGTAATCTTTCTTAAAATCTGTATCCCACAGAAATAGGTGGAATATATAATATTACAAACATGGAACAGCCTTGCACTGCATAGCTCATGCTGAGGTTTAGATAAATTTTCAGTAAAAATTTACACTTTTAAGTAGATACAGATACCTGCATTCACAGTCAAAATCAGAAGGATGTCTAATATCTTTAGAGCTGAGGCAAAAACAAGGCAACAACAACAACATATATTGAGAACACCAATATATGAATACCATAATGAAAGTACAAATGCTACATAAGTGCTGCAATGAAGTGTACGATTTGCTGAGACATTTGCATTTCTCATGCACATCTAGTTACTTTTACTTCTATCCTTCCCATTCAGTTTTCTTCAGCCAACTTTGATTATTTTGAATTTGTGAGCTGCTAAAAGCAGCAATCCTGAACCAAAAATTGCCATGTAATCAAAGACAGCACTCAGCAGAAAGGAATTCTCAAACTGCTACTGATGCCTGCATGTATTTTCTACAGCCTGAAACCACCCCCACTAAAAATTAATGTCTAACAAGTAACTCTACAAAGAGGATGAATTTCTGGTCAAAATCATATAGTAGGAATGAAATACTAAGGATGAATATAAGAAAGCTTAAAAAGTATTACCAGAACAAAATTCTGTATCTGTCTCCAAAACAAATAAAACACCCACATTGCATTGTGTTCCCCAGAGCCTTGAGTGGCACTTCTCTCTCTGTGCTCATCACAGTCCTATTGAAGCTTAGTATTGTTTACCCAACTGTGGTTCAAAGCAACAGGGGCTGTCTTTCATCTATCTAACAGCATTTTACTTTGCAAAAATGGCAAGTAATTACATCTCGTTTTACCAGAGTTTCTAATTTGGTTCCTGCTACCTCCACCTTCTGTAATCCATATTGTTACCAAAGGCAAGACAATCTCATGAGATTTATTTTAATTCAGGAGGGATGAAGTTTGTTTTCCGCTCTTCCTTCCTTCCTTCCTTCCT